>CM076583.1:1327023890-1327176585 GCA_034641835.2 Pinus albicaulis
GTGTAAAACAACAACAACTTCCGTAATCTAAATTGTCAACATATTCCTGATGACTAAAATGTCTTTAAAGAACCAAAAATTAAAACACAAAATAACTACATCATGGATACTTTCAGCAACTCAATTATGCAAAAGGTGGTTGAACCGATTCCACAGAGCCTTCCGGCCCTATTTCTCGTTTCCTCCAACTGCCCGTAGCTTGCTGTACACCCTCCTTAGAAAGGAAGTCTACAACATCATTCCTTTCCCTGTAAATATGACATAGATCAATGTAAGTAAAAGAGTACTTTAGTAACCAACATTCATTAAGGATTGGTCGTAAAATGTAATTTGAGCAAACGTATTCCTTGTTAAACCATTTTATGATGTTGAGGGAGTCCCAAAAAATATGAGCCTCTGTAATGTGTAAGCGGGTAAGCCAGCATAAGAGGAGATGAAGAGCTTTAATTTCAGCATAGTTGTTTGTTCCCTGTCCTAGCCCTACTGAAGCTTCCAGTCTTCTGGTTTGAGATAAATGAATCACAATCCCTGCCTCACACTGGTTTGCTGGATCTGATGCGCCATCGAAGTAGGCCCAAGGGATGTCTCCCCTGATTACTTTCGGGATTATTGCTCTTACTTTCGTGGTGGTCTCTTTCTATGGGAGGAGGAAGTATATGACTGCTCCATTTTGAGAAAATGATTGGCAGGGGATATCTTTGTCCCTAGATATCGCTTGGTTTCTAGCCAGCCAAATTCCCCTTGCAATGATCAGAGGTAATGATTTAAGTTTATCCGTCTGACTCCTGTTCTACCAACTTTTCCATGCCTCTTTGATCGAAGGTCCTTCTCACTGAAGAGAACAATCGACCATTTTACGCATCTCTTCCCAAAATTTTTTGGTGAAGGGGCAGTGTACAAATAGGTGATCCACTAATTCTGCATTCTATTTGAAAAGAGGGCGTCTCCCCAGACCCTCTTTTTTCCTTTTCTGAAGATTATCCCACGAGGGTACCTTATTTTCTAGCAGACACCAGAAGAACAATTTGCCTTTTGCAGGGCAGCTTAATTTCCAAATGGGCTTGTGCCACTAATTAGCTTCATTCTAATTTTTCTTCTCCATTAAGCACGTATATCCTGAATTTGGGGAATATAAGCCCTTCTGGTCGAAGCTCCATCTGAGTGTGTCAGGTTCCTCCCAGATGCGAACATTCATTTTGCAGAGCTCGGAAATGTAATATTTCCAATTTTCAGCTCAGATAGGGTCTATCTGTATGTCATTCTCATCTTTCCATCCCTGCTCCCAAATGGTTGTGGCTTCTGGCTTGTTTACTTGACTGAGAAATAAAATATTCCTGTCTGCCAGATGGGCTCTGCACCCCTCCAGAAGCAAGAAGTCTCCATTGCATCCCACCCAGGGGTCTGACCCTACTCTGATCTGTTCTCCATTTCCGAATTTTCAGGCCTTCTTCAATCATATCCATACCCCCGAGTGTGGCTCACCGTACCACCGATCCTGCCCTTGAAGACTTGTATGGATTCCTTACCCTATCGATTACATCTCCTGGGTCTATGTACTTTCTTCTCATAACTGTAGACCAGAGTGAGTCCTTGGTTAAAAGAGCCCATCCCATTTTCGCAGCAAGTGATTTGATAAAAGAAGGCAGGTCCTTTAATCCCCATCCTCCCCATTCTTTGGGCCGAGCGATTTTTCCCCAGGCAACCCATGATAAGGAACGATCCTCTTTGTTCCTTGCCCACATAAATTTGTGATAGATTTTCCTCATACGCTCTAGGATTCCCCTTGGCATCCATGAGAGGAGGGCCCAATAGACAAGGATTTCCATTAGGACCGACTTGATAAGGGTTAGTCTCCTAGCCCTGGAAAGCCACCTGAAACTCCAGTTCTTTACCCGTTTTTCAATCCTGGCCACCATCCACATCCAATCTGCTATTATGTAAAAGTCTGGATTTAACAGGAATCCTAGGTATTTGATAGGTTCTATTATCTGTTTAACCACGAAGGGGAGGGATTCCAAAGTGTACTTGGTTTCTTCCTCCGTATAACCCGTCACCATAATAGAGGATTTGTGATGATTTATGCTCATACCTATGGATTTGAGGAAAAGGGATAAGGAGTCTTTCAGGTGGAAAGAGTCCCTGCAGGATCTGTTGCTGAAAAGAAGGATGTCATCAACTTACAGAAGATGAGTGATTCTGAGGTTGGAGGAAACCTTCACTCCCCTTATGTCTCCCCTCCTTTTAGCTTCCAGGATCACTTGACTGGGACCTTCAGATGCCAATAAGAACAGAAGAGGGGAGAGGGGGCAGCCTTGATGCAGGCCCCTTTCATTTTTGAAAAAAGGGGAGGCAGCTCCATTAATCAACACTGCAAAACTGGTATTGGTAATACAACCCATCACCTAGCAGATAAAATTGTAGTGAAACCCCTAGTGAGTGAGGATAAGTTTGATATACATCTAGCTGATTTTATTGTAAGCCTTTGAGAGGTCGATTTTGATGATCAATCCTTTCCGTCCCTATTTATTCATACTATGAAGGGCTTCTTGGGCCACCCCTATGGCTTCATGAATTTGCCTTCCTTCCAAAAAGCCAAATTGTTCCTTTGATATGTGGTACGATAGAATGGGCTTGAGTCTTTCAACTATGATTTTAGCGATAATTTTATAAAGGATGTTACATAGTGCTATAGGCTGAAAATCATCGAAAGAAACTGGAGAGTCATTCTTAGGGATGAGGGCTATGAAAGTGGAGTTCATGGATTCAGGAATTGATCCACTTAATCTGGAAGCTTCCACCACCGTAATCATATCATCTCCCAAGGTTTTGAAGAAATGTTGAAAGAACTCCATAGTCCAACCATCTAGCCCTGGGCTTTTATCTCTTTACATTGCCTTTAGTATTGCCTCGACTTATTCTTTCTTAACATAGGAATTGAGTAGGTGCAACCGATCTTCGTTCATATAGCATGGGAAGAGTTGGGCGACCTTTACCACTTCAGCTATAGTGATCTCCCTTGGGGCTTTGTACAATTCCTTGAAGTGTTTTTTCCCCAAGTCGACGAGCCCTTCAAAAGACGAGATTCTCCTTTGTTCCTCATCTTTAATTTCCCAGATGGTGTTTGAAAATTTCCTACCCTTCACAAAGTTTTGAAAAAAATTAGTGTTCTCAGCCCCCGCTGTGAGCGAGATTTCTCTGCTCTTAAGTCTCCACTTTTCCTCCCTTAATAGCAGTATCTTTCTTTGTTCAACCTCCATGTTCTTAATCTTCTCTCGCTTCTCTTGTGTCTCATAACCATCTTCAATCGAGTTGTCCATTTTTTCCAATTCCTTCCTAATCTAGGTTAGCCGAGTCTCCTCTTCCTCCTTCTTTTGTTTTTCCCATGCCCTTGTGGCCTTCTTCATCTTATAGATATTGGATATGAATGAGGTCGTGACACTTAGGGTATCATCTGGGGAGAAAGGGACCCAAGTGGAATTAAAAATGGTGATGTAAGATTCCTCCTGTAACCATCTCGAGTTGAATTTGAAATGGGCTCCAGGTTTGGAAGATCTTCCTATGAGCTCAAGGAGAATGGGATGGTGGTCAAAATCCCCTCCTTCCCCTATCCATTATCTTATCAGAGGGACCACATCCACAAAAGTGTCCTTTATTAGGAAACGATCCAATCTCTTGGCAACCCTCTCCTCCCCAATATGACTGTTCCTCCAGATAGGCCTCAACTTGATAGGGTCCAAGTCCAACATCTTGTTATCACTGATCCAAGTAGTGAAAAAATTGGACAAAGAGTCAGGACGAGAGTTCGGCTCCCATGACTTTGAAACTCCCAAAGAAAAGTTCAGATCACCTCCCAGAATGAGATTTGGGAGCGACAGGAAAAAAATTGCTTGCAGGTCAGTCCATAAAACTTCCCTATCCAGGTAAGGCCCGTAAACATTTAGCATAGTAAATTATTGGTCCAATTCAAGGGAGAAGAGTTCAAAGGCAAGGATTTGGTCCACCCCCCAAGAGTTTAAAAGTTTTAATTTTCCAATTTTGAAACCCAAGGCAAGGCCGCATGATCTACCTTTTGCATCGAGGCATAAGAAATTCCAACTTGGGCACAACTTTTCTGGGGAGGTTTTTACATGTTCTCTAGGCCCCAATGTCTCTTGTAACATGATGACATCTGGGTTGTAGTGTTGTGAAACTGGCTCCAAAAAGAGAAGAAAAGAGATATCAACACCTTAGAAATAAGCCACTTTGAGGGGGAAACCTCCAATACATTACATGAATGAACAATTCTTGGATGATACAATGAAAAAACCTCCTTTATATATATAGGATTCCATGGGGCCACAATGTAATCCTAGTGGGGCCACAATGTAATCCTAGCCAACCTAACAATAATAATTTAAGGGCACAATAATAACAATATGGGGGTTATAGGGGTACAAAAATAACAATAAGGGGGTTACACTAACAACAATAAGGATATACCTAGTAATATAAGGACCTAACATACTTCCTCTCGTTCAAAAGTGTTATAGATAAGCCTTTGACCTTTCTGGATGCTTATGTATAAATTTTTCATCCTCCAATGTAGAATCTTCAGTCTGTAAATTCTTTCATTTGATGAGATACTCTGAAATTGATCGATTCCGTAGTTGTCGAGTTCTTGTTTCCATGACCGCTTCTGGTTCCAATATGATTTTTCCTTCCTCATCAAGTTCTGGCAATATTGTTTGAACTGGAAGATTTTCTCCTATAACCTTTTTTAAGCATGAAACATGGAAAACTGGATGTACTCGCGAAGAAGTAGGAAAAGCTCCAATTTGTATGCCATAGTACCAATCTTTTGCAAAACCTTGTAAGGACCATATTACTTTGGTGATAATTTATTATCATTCTTAGATTTCTTGAGGGACATTTGTTTGTATGGTTGTTTCCGTAAAAATACCCAGTCTCCCACATCAAAACTTCTCTCACTGCGATGTTGATCTGCCTGTTGTTTCATTCGATTTTGTGCCAAATTTAGGTTATCCTTTAAGAGTTGGAGAACTTCTTGTTGATGCTCGATGTGATCCTCCACTGCTTGAACCCTATAATTTTCCCTTAAAGAAGATGTGATGGATGGTGGATGATATCCATAAAGTGCCATAAATGGGGTCATTTTTGCTGCAGTATGGAAGGAAGTGTTATACCACCATTCGGCAAGAGGTAACCACTTGACCCATTGTGTTTGTTTATCAGATACAAAACAACGAAGATATCCTTCCAAACATTTATTTACTATCTCAGTTTGACCATCAGATTGAGGATGATTAGATGAGCTATGAGCTAATTGAGTACCCAAACAAGAAAATAACTCCGTCCAAAAATTTCCAGTAAAAATGGGATCTCTGTCGCTCACAATAACCCTTGGGCTTCCATGTAGCTTTTGAATTCTATCCATAAATGTAGTAGCAATTGTACTTGCTTTAAATAGATGAGATAATGCACAAAAGTGTGCATACTTGGTAAGTCTATCAACTACCACCATGATGACACTCTTTCCTTCGGACTTAGGTAAACCTGTGATAAAATCCATTGAAATCTCCTCCCAACGTTGACTTGGAATGGATAAAGGTTGTAGAAGTCCTGGGGTCTTAATTGTTTCCACTTTATTCTGCTGGAAAACCAAACATTCCGCCACAAGCTTTTGAATATCAGATTTAAGGCCATCCCAAAAAAATTCTTTCTTCACCCTGTGGTAAGTTTTTAAAAATCCTGAGTGTCCTCCTAAAGGAGAAGTGTGCAATTCCAGAAGAATCTTGTGTTTTAGTTGGGAATTCTTACAAAGATATAAGCGATCTTTGTACCATAAGGAATCATTTTTCCAACTAAATGTATCAGATGTACTAGGATCTTGCTGCAACTTTTGAATGAGTGTCCACACTTCTTCATCCTTATTCCATTCATCCCTTGCTTCGGTTATCCAATCTGGTTGGATAATAGAAATGGCACAAAGCAATGCTTCCACCTCTTCATTCTTTCTTGAGAGTGCATCTGCAACAACATTAAGCTTTCCTTTTTTGTAGATTATTTCAAAGTCATAACTCAACATCTTTGTGACCCATTTTTGCTGCTCTTCTGAAGATAGTCTTTGTTCCAAAAAGTGTTTAAGACTATCATGATCAATTTTTACCTTGAAGTGTCTTCCCATTAGGTAAGGTCTCCATTTATTTAGTGCATGTAGTATTGCCAACATTTCCTTCTCATAAATAGCCTTTTGTAAATACTTTCCTTTGATTGAACGACTTTCAAAAGCAATGGGTCTTCCTTCTTACATTAAAACAACACCAATTCCATTTCCCAAGGCATCACATTCCACAATAAAGGTTTTGTGAAGTCTGGCGTAGCTAAGACTGGTGCTAGGCACATTTCCTCTTTAAGACGTTCAAAGGCCTTAGTTTCTTTAGAAGTCCATGAAAATGCATCTTTCTTCAATAATGTTGTTAGAGGTGCTGCTATTCTCCCATAATTCTTAACAAACTTGTGATAATACCCTATTAACTTGAGAAATCCGTGCAATTGCTTTATGGTTGTGGGGACTTTCCATTCCTTAATGGATTTAATTTTGTTAGGGTCTACCTTAACACCCTCGTGAGATACAATATGACCCAGATATTCCACCTCTTGTACTCCAAAGAAACATTTGGATGTGTTTGCATATAATTGTTTCTCCTGCAATAGTTTGAGCACCCTGTCAACATGTTCAACATGATCCTTCCAAGACCTGCTATAGATTAGTATATCATCAAAAAATACTAGTACAAATTTTCTAAGGAAGGGTTTGAAAATGGAATTCATCAACCCTTGAAATGTAGAAGGTGCATTGGTAAGGCCAAAAGGCATGACCAAAAATTCATAATGACCCTCATGAGTTCGAAATGTTGTTTTTGGAATATCTTCAGTCTTCATTCTAATTTGATGATATCCTGAACGAAGATCCAACTTGGTAAAATAAATTCTCCATGTAATTCATCCAATAATAATCTGTCCAATAATTCATCAATCACAGGAATGGGAAATTTGTCTTTAATGGTGAGCTTATTGAGCTCCCTATAATCTGGACACATTCGCCATGATCCCTCCTTCTTGTGTACCAATACTACAGGAGCAGAGAAAGAACTTTGACTTGGTTGAATTATACCCGCCTCTAACATTTCTGCAATCATACGTTCAATTTCGCTCTTTTGGAAGTAAGGATATCTATAAGGCCTGATGTTTGGAGGAACACTTCCTGGAATCAAATGAATAGCATGAGCATGATCACGAATAGGTGGGAGTCCTTTGGGAGTTTCAAACACCTTGGAATGATTGTCCAAGACTTGTTGGAGATCTGCAGAAATAGATAATTTTGATGTCAGAACTTCTACTAAGCATAATTGTGCAATTACGCCTCGTTGTTCTTTCTTTAGAAGCTTTGTCATGACATTAGAGCTTATTATCCTTCCCGGCTTCCCTTCAATACCCCGTAATTCGACTTCCTTTCCTTTTGAAAAAAAAATCAAGAAAATTTCTTGAAAATTAAAAGCTACCGTCCCCAAAGATTGTAACCATTGTACTCCTAGTACAACATCAGCACCTCCCATAGGAATGGAAAGCATTGGACTAGTCAATACATATTCCCCCATGGTTAGCTTGATATTATGGCATTTTCCAGAGAAATTTATAGTTCCTTCATTTGCAACCATCACTTGACATTCTGGTGCTGGGTATAGGAAACAATTTAATTCCTTGGCTACCTTACAATGAATAAAATTATGGGTGCTACCTGAATCAATCAACACTATTACCCTTTTCTTCTTGATTTGTCCTGCTATCTTGAGAGTTTGAGGAGTATTAATTCCTGCCAGTGCATTACATGATATGGTCGGATTCATTTCTTCCTCTTCTATGGCTGGTTCCTGGTGTATATCCTCTTCTTTTTCATTTTCTTCTTCTTCTTCACAATCTATGTAAAATAATTTCTTTTCAGCACACTTATGACCTTTAGTATATTTTCTATCACAACTGTAGCAAAGCCCTTTTGCTCTTTTTTCTTCCAATTGTTGTGGTGTCAACCTTGTAGGTTGTGGAAATCTAGGCATAGCAACACTTCCTTCTTTATAGAATTGAGTGGTAGGCTTCCTTGTCGCCATTATTTTACATTCAATTTTTCTTGCCAACCTGAATGCCTTCTCCAATGAATCTGGTTCCAAAACATGAACTTCATGTTGGATGTTATCCTTTAAAGTGCCTATGAAGAGATCGATCATGTGTTCCTCTGGAATATCAGTTACCCTTATATTCAATTTTTGGAAGTCCTCAATGTGCTGCCCCACTAAACCCTTTTGTTTGAGATTTATCAATTGGCCAAAGAAGGTGTTGCTCTTTGTATCCTCATAATGTGCTATCATTTCCTCCGTAAAAATTGACCAAGTGACAATTTTTTTATGGGAGCAAAGCCATCGATACCATACAAATGTATTTTGTTCTAAATGTAAAGTTTCAATGTGTACCTTTTGTGTGTTTTGCACATTATTGAGATCAAAATATTGCTCCATCTGTAGTATCCATGTTACGGGATCCTTGCCATCAAACTTCCTCATATCCATATTTTGAATATGGTGGTTCTTCAATCTAACATTAGATTTTATGAAATCACGATTAACATGTATTTTATTCTCATCATGAGTTTCCTCTACTATCTTTTCGCCATTATGAAACATTTCTTGTATCAACTTTGCCAAATCATTCTTCATGTTTTCGATGTTGTCTTTCATTTTTTCATCGATCTTAGCTTCCATGTCATCCATCTTAGCTTCCATGCCATCCATATTAGCTTCCATGCCCACTTCCATGCCTTCAATATTAGCTTCCAAACCATTCATCTTAGCTTCCATTTCATTTTTTGTTGCTCTTTGCGATAGCGAAATTTGGTGCACTTGCTCTTGTAATTTCGATATTTCATGTTGTGTTTCTTCATCTTCATGAGTCATAGTAGAGCCTTCTGAAGGCTTAATTTGTGTTGAATTCTTTTTAGGGGGAATTTTAGAGCCCAATATTGATATCTATTCTTCAATATAACCTTGGAATAAATTCAAACTATTTTTTCAAACGAGACTTATGTAATTCGAAAAAAATACACACCTTTTTCTTGCTTTTGAGGAGCTCGATATTGAAATTGAATTATCTCTGTGATTTCAGATTTTCAATATTTGAAAATTTTCCCCGTGGTAGCCCTTTGAATCCTCTTTCGAATGCCACAGTTTTGACCTGATTTGGATTCTTCAAGACAAAGTTATGTCCAATCTCCCACAATGACCTAATTATGGACTGGTTCAGTAGCGCGAACTTGTACGACTCACCACGTGTCACTGTTTACTCCTTTGGCTCTGAAATTGATAGACAGGAAACTAAAGTCAGTGTGATTCCGGCCACTTTTTATAGAATTACAATTCGATGCTTAGAGAGAGAGTTATGAATATTTTCCCACAATCACCTCTTTGAGATGAAATTCAGGAGCCTAAAAAAGACCTAACTTCCACAGATCATATCTCTGAAAATATTACGAACCAAGATCTGAAATTTTTTGAAAATGTTCCTAAGGATTTCATCTTGGCGCTCTAGAAATTTCAACTTCTAAACCTTCGTAGAAAAAACGTTATAGAGAAAATGCCATGATGATCTGTTTGGTGCAATGAAACCCTATAATCCAAAGCTCTGATACCAAATGTTGTGAAACCAACTCCAAAAAGAGAAGAAAAGAGATATCAACACCTTAGAAATAAGCCACTTCGAGGGGGAAACCTCCAATACATTATATGAATGAACAATTCGTGGATGATATAAATGACAAAACCTCCTTTCTATATATAGGAGTCCATGGGGCCATAATGTAATCCTAGTGGGGCCACAATGTAATCCTAGCCGACCTAGAAATAATAATTTAAGGGCACAATAATAACAATATCGGGGTTACAGGGGTACAACAATAACAATAAGGGGGTTACACTAACAACAATAAGGGACTATACTAATAATATAAAGACCTAACATGTAGGAATCAAACAGGGCCATGAGCGCTAGTTTTTTGGGTTTACTATCCAATCCTCTGTAGTTAAAGAACAAAATGATCATGGTATACCCTCCCCTGGAGTTTGCACTACTCTAAGCACCCCTGAGAGTTTGAGTTGTTTACTGTTAGCTATCTCTAGCATTGCCTTCACTTGGGATTTTGACAGATTTGATTTCCTTTCCCTCTATTTAGGCTCAGGAGGGGGGTCACAAGAGATCCCCAAACCCCCAAACACTTCCAGAAGAGTATACTTATGCTCATGGGGTCGAAGGTTATAGGGGCTGTGCTCACCGAGATGCGAGGGGAAAGACAAGGGGAGAGAGCGGCTCTCGGAGGAGGAGGGTAGGGTAGTACTAATACTGTCTGTGGTTGTATCATGATGAGAGGCTAGGGACTGAGAACTCAATAGAGGAGATTTCCTGGAGGGACTAGGCTCAACAACAATATTTAAAATTTCAGTAATAGAAACAGTAAAATAGATGGGGGATTTAGAGAGGGTACCCTCTGATTCTTTCGCTACCATTGGATCCACGACTTTTAGTGCTGCCTCTTGCTTTGGGTCCACTGTCTTTGCCGTCTTCTCGGAGAACTCTTGCTTCATTGGGGTGTTTGAGGGCTCCTGATATTTAAGGAGGTCATTGATTTGGTCCTCAATCCCTCTTCCCATTTCCTCCTCTGTGCTCTCCTCTGAATGAACTGCCTCATTGACAGTCTGGCGGGCAGCTTGGGGTCTTTTCTTCTTGAATCTTTTGCGCATCGGAAGGGGGCATGATTTTTCCATGTGCCCATAGGAGTGGCACCTATGGCATCTGAATGGGAGCTGCTCATAATCCATAGCTTAAATAAAGGAACAATTCCTATAATGCAGCTGGATATCTTTGAAGAGACCTTCTCGCGAGTTAAGCTGAACTACGATTCTTACCACTCCATATTCCCCTGTCTGTAAATGAGACATATTAGTCTGTAGAAAATCTCCTAACTCATTCCCGATGTCCCTAAAAATATTTGAAGTCCACAAATGATGTGGGAGGCCCGGGAGTTTGACCCATATAGGGATATTCGACACTTTCTACCGATGAGCATCAAACAAAGGGGACCAAGGTTTAAAAACTATTGGGGTGCGCCCAAAACTCCACTGCTTCTCGAGCACTCAATTTGTAGATTCAACCGCTTTAAATTTCACCATGAACCAACCGTTTTTAAGATTAAATATCCTGTAGGAAGGGTTTGGAGCCATCTCCCAAGCTTTAGATGCCCATTATTTTATATAATTGGCTGAGAGTTTCTTGCCATTCACTCTGCCGACCAAGGTTAATTCGACCATCTCCATGGCTTTGTCCACCATCACCTCTACTCCCAACTTGAGATTGGAAAGTTTTTCCTTACGCCTCACCCCTTTGGTCTTCTTGCAGGATGAGTCTGAATCTCCTGCACTTTTAGACAGATCAGTCGTGGAGAAAGGCAAAGGGACCTCTTCTGTACCATGTTGTTCTCCCTACGGCCCAGCCTTTTTAGCGCAAGCTCCTACTAGCGCTGCCTCCCTGCTTTCCGCCAGAGGGTAGCCTAACCCTTGAAAGGAAACTGGTTGGGAGATATTCCTCTTGGAAATGAGCAAGGGAGAAACAAACCCTCCTGTCTGAGTGAGGACGAGATACACCGTCTTTGCATAACGTCCCTCTGAGATTACTTCAACAATATGTTTCCTACCCGAAGCTCTAAGAAATTTTTGCAGACGAATTTCCCGTACCTTTGCCACCAACGAATCCGTCCTTGTGTCTACCTCTGAGATCTTATTTAGACTGGAGATCTCTCTTCCAGAGTCCAAAATATTGCCACTGGGAGAGTCACATGCATGATTTCTGAACGAGCTTCTATATATTATGTCCTCCAGGCCTCTGGTCTTGATGTATGGACGTTGTAGGTCAAGGGTTCCATAAGAAGCCCTAGGAAATCAGGGCTGTTCCTTAAACCCTGAAGGATTCTACGTAAACTCTGCTGCTCCCACTGAAATCTGCTCCTTCCCCTTCACCGTCTCACATGGGAACCCTAGATTGCTAACCGGCGATTCCCTGAGCCTTCCGATCTTTCCCGAGCCTCCATTGAGATAACTTCCCTTCCTAGTTGGACCTATGAAATCCTGCATATTCTGATCAGTGATCTCCTTGCCCCACATGGCCAACATGTCCTTCGGCTCGGTGTCAAATTCCACCTTGTCCAAGCCTCTTCCCATTCCACCGCTTTTAGTTTCACCTTTGGATTAATAGTAAAGAGGGAAAAAATGCTCCATCCTCTGTCTTTCTCTTGACTCAAAATGTTAACACCTCCCAGCAAGAGGTTGAAACCCCGTTTTGCATAGAATCCCTCCAAAAGAAGATTATGCATAAAAAGGAAAACCCTAACCGCACACCCTAATGACAAGAGAAAAAACAATTAAGAAAGCGGCTAGGAAAGAACAAATATACCTAACCCGCGGGTAGCGATACAAGCCCCCAGGCTCAACTGATAACATAAGAGTGCTCCTTACTCCTGTTGAGAAGAAGCCGAGAAAACCAGAATGATTACCGAAAACAGAGCGATCGTGACCTTCTCTGATCGAAAGGCTCTTTTCCTTCCTGGTCCCAGGGATTGTGACAACAACCTCCCTCTAACAAGTCACATGGATGCCACCTACACCGTACCCCTTTAGACTGCAACCAACATCGAAATCAACAAATTTTCTCTTCCATGGCGAACGTGTCCCCTTCCTGACTGAGGAGGCCATGGGGGAGCCGACTCCTACTGACCATTCCTAGGTGTACGTCATTGACGAGGGTGTAAGCCTTCTACCATCAAACCCTAGTTGCAGAGACCAGAGCTCCGCCATCTTTTTTTCCTGTAAAATTAAACCTAGTGGAGAAAGGATATAAATTTGGAAGCGTCGTACTCTACAAATTCTCTAATTTCTTTTTAAAATTTATTTAAAATTTATATTTATTTTTAAAATTTTGTTTTTGTTTTGTTTTTTTTTTTTTAATTATATAAAATTTAATATTGTTTATTTAAATTAAAATTTTGTATTTTAAATTTAGTTTTTTTTTTAAAATTAATTTTTATTTTATTTTGTTTTTTTTTTTAATTTTTAATTTTTAATTTAATATTTTAATTAATTTATTTTTTTCGATTTTACATTTTTAATTTTTTTTTAAATTTTCATATTAACAATGTTTTGTTTGTTTGTTTTTTTTCTTTTTAATTTCAAAATTTATTTGTTTATTCATTTATTTATTAAAATTTAATATATATATATATATATATATATATATATATATATATATATATATTTTTTTTTTAAATTTAATTTGTTATCTTATTTTTTTTTTTAATTTTTAATTTTTAAATGTGATATATATATATATATATATATAAATTTGTTATCTTATTTTTTTTTTAATTTTTTTTTAAAATATGATATATATATATATATATATATATATATATATATATATATATATATATATATATATATATATATATATATATATATATATATATATATATATATATATAGCGAACCTCCAGTAGAGGCATTGGGGGCATAGCTTGCTACATTAAGAAGAGCATCTCCCCCCATGCTAGGATTTATAAAAATGACCCTTACAACCAATATAGTTGGATTGAGATTACTGACATTAATGATAAAAAGACCTACATAGAAATCTGTTATTTCCCCCCCATTAATTCTAACTTCTATAAGAAAAAGAATCTAGATAAAAATAGTCCTTACAATGGTTCAGAGAATGATATTTCTAGCCTAAGGAATGAAGGTAATATCCTTTTAATGGGTGACTTTAATGCTCGAACTTCAAGCAACCAAGCTATTCTTCTAAGCAATCATTCCAACCCCAATCCTCTATGGTTAGACGAAGACCTTACTCTGGCTAGCCGGTACAAAAAGAGCTTTGAAGACCTCGGGGATAATTTGTTTGGGTCAGAGCTAGTCAAGCTTTGTAGTGCTCAGGATCTCATAATTTGCAACGGTCTAAAGAAGTGGCCCAATTCTAGCAAGATGACCTGCATCCATGGGCTTGGCAGGAGTGTGGTAGACTATATTATTTCTGAGCCCCCTTTATACAACGAAATAATAAATTTTGACATCTTAGATGATCACAAGCTTGACTCTGATCATAGGCCTTTACTCATAACTCTCAATTTTGTCATGCATCGAGATCCCATAGAAGATAATCCTTATAGTGAAAAGAACTTAATCTTTGATAGAAATAAAAATGATCTCTTTCTAAATGAATTAAAAACTAAATTGCTTCCTTTATCAAGTATAGACAACATAGATGACCTCTATCATAATTTTACTACAACCCTCTCATATTCTATTAACAAGTTCTCAATTGAAGTCTCAAGTAATAAAAGAAATAGCAAAACCAACCCATGGTATGACAAAGATTGTAAAAGTGCGAGGAGAGAAATTAAGGAAGCTGTTGATGAATCTCTCAAAATTAACAAGATAAAAATCTACAAAGCCCTAACTAAAAGGAAAAAAAGACAATATATTCATAAAAGACAAGAGAATCTCTTACACCTCTCTAAGGTGGCTCCTAAGAAATTTTGGAGGCAGATTCTAACTAGGAAAACTAAAGATAATAATAAAATTGCTTTACACGACTGGAATTCCTATCTTAAAAAGCTTTATGAATCTCCAAATGCCAGGGATTTTGAAACCCTGCTCACAAAGAAAGAATTTTTCTCATTAGAAGACATTGATTTTGGGGTTAAACGCTTGGAAAATGGGAAAGCTAAAGACATTGAAGGTTACCAGGCGGAAATCTTAAAAATTGGAGGTCCTGTCCTCATCCCCCACATCCACAAGCTTTTCAACCAAGCAGTCAAGCAAGGGTTCCCTAAACCTTGGACTCGGAGCCTCATTATCCCTATTTTTAAAAGTGGGGATACAAATAACCCCTCTAATTATCGAACAATTATGATCAGCCCTCTCTTAGCCAAGTTATATGGTATTATTTTGGAAAAGAAGTTGAGCATTTGGCTTGAAAGTGAAGGTAAGCGGGCTAAAGGCCAAGCGGGTTTTAGAAGGAAGCACTCAACAATGGACCACTTCGTTATGCTTAGGATCATTGTGGAGGAATGTCGCAATGATAAATCCAATCTCTTATGTTGCTTTGTGGACTTTAGAAAGGCTTTCGATACGGTTCCTAGAAATAACCTATGGAATAGATTAGAAGAGCTAAATGTTCCTTTCGAGCTAAGAGCAGCTGCTATAAGGTTATATGAGAATGTAATTGCCAAGTTAAAGAGAAATGAGGGGTGGACAAAAGATATTAAGTGTAATATCGGAGTTAAACAAGGTTGCCCCCTCTCCCCTACCCTATTTTGCATTTACATCGACAAGCTAGAAGGTTGTTTAGAGGAAGGAGGATGTGCTGGCACGATCTTAGCTGGGATAGTCATCATCCTTCTTCTCTATGCTGACGATATTGTTCTTCTCGCAAGGTGCCCATTTGATCTTGATAAGCAACTTAGACTTCTTAAGGATTTTTTCTCTACCATGGGTATGTCTGATAACACTGACAAAACAAAAGTTATGATTATCAAATCCAAGAAGGACACTTACACTAATTTTATGTATGACAATAGTAACTTGGAGGAAGTGTCTTCTTACAAGTACCTAGGAATTGATATTCATCACAAGCTCAACTATAACTATAGCATTCAGAAAAGGATTAATGGGGGGTGGAAAGCTTATTTTTGTCTTGAAAATAATTGTAAAACGACAAACCTCGTAATGTGGGATAGAAAGAAGTTCCTCTTTGAAACTTTAGTCACTCCTGTTATCTTATATGGATGTGAGGTTTGGGGTTGCAGCATCTCTAGAGAATCCTGGAGAAAGATTGAGCAAATCCAGAAGCGTTTTATAATGTATAAACTTAAAATTAAAAGAAATACACCCTATCCTATTCTCCTTATAGAAGTGGGTCTTTCCCCTATCAAGAGCCTAGCTATGACTAGGCTTCTGTTGTACAAGCACAAGCTCAATAGCATAGGAGACCATGAATTCCTAAGCTAGCTTTAAATTCCAGCCAAAATCACCTAAGGCTTAAACTAGGTTGGTGTAAAGACACCAGGCCTGGTTAAACCATTGGGTGATCAATGAGAATGTTGCATTGCAAAACATCAATAACATTAAAAAAATTGCTACTTCTAAGTTCAAAGAAAAAATCTGGTGCGAGAAAGATCTAGCAGTTAAAAGAAAATTAAGGTATTATAAGGAGGTCATCAACCCCACCTTAGAAGATCAAAATTATCTCTCCGTTTTCACTAGCTCAAGGAAGAAAATTAATATAACCAAGATTAGAATGAACTCTCATGAGCTCCATAGTGAAACAGGTCGTTGAAAAGTTCCTAAAACACCATGGATGGAAAGGATCCGACATCTCTGTGAGAATATGAACATCAAGGATGAAAATCACTTTCTCTTAGAGTGCCCCACGTACAACCACATTAGAGCTCAATTTCATAATCTTTGTTGCAATACTGACCTTCCTAGCCTTTTAAGATGTCAAAATTATAGTGAGCTCGGGAGGCTTCTCTCCAAGCGTTTTGAGCATAGGAATAAAATCTTAAATCAAATTAAATAACTCTTTTCTTTAGGTCTGATAGACCAAAGATTGGTCTCAATGGACGTTAACCATCATCATCATCATATATATATATATATATATATATTATTTTTTATAATTTAAATTTAATTTATTTTTTAAATTTAATTTATTTTTTTAATATCTATATATATATATATATATATAATATTTTTATTTTATTTTATTTCTTATTTTTTATTTTTAATTAATTTTTAATTTTAATTTAGATAATTATTATTATTTTTTGTAATTATTTTTTTTAATTTTAATTATTTTTTTTTTTTTTAAGTTTTAAATTTTTAATATATTTCTTCAAATTAAATTTTTTATTTTAAAATTTATTTTTTTTGTTTTTAATTTAATAAACATTTTCTTTTTATTTTTTAAATTTAATTCGTATATTTTATTTTTTAAAATTTCCTTCTTTTTAATTTTTTTGTTTTTTTTTTTAAATTTAATATTTATATTTTGTTTTTTGTTTTGTTTTGTTTTTTTAATTTTTAATATATTTTTAAACTTTAATTTTTAAAATTTTTTTATTTTTATTTTTTGTTTCTTAATTTTTTTATTTTTTTTATTTTTTAAATTTTTTTCTAATTTTTGAATTTAAAAAAATATAATAAATTTTGTTTTTTTTTTTTTCAATTTTATATATATATATATATATATATTCTAAATTTTTTGTTTCAACACTTGTTTTCAGGGTGGTTTTTGCACACAAAAAATTGGCTTTTACTTCTAATTTTAAAAATGTCGAAAATTTACTCCGAAAAAAAACCAGGTTATTCCACAATACAATTTTTCATTTTCATGGTGTTTTTTGCACAAAAAAAATTGGTTTTTACTTGCATTTTTAAAAAAAGTTGAAAATTTAGCCTGAAAAAAAGAAAGGTTATTCCAGAATACAACTTTTCATTTTCAAGTTGTTTTTCATGGTTTTTTGACGTTTTTTTGGTTAGAGAACTCATTTTAAGGTAATAGTTCCCGTTTCATCGGTAACTATGTTGAATATATAATACCTGCAAAAAGTCTTCAAAGAAATACCCATGACATGATAATAGCAAAACTTACCTCATCCTGCAGAGCATATGTCAGTGCTAAACAAAAAACAACAAATTAAAATACAAAGAACCTAATGCAATTAAGAGATGAACATGCATATACAGAAGATACTTACTTGGAGCTTACCTCTGTTGCATCATTTTGCTGCACCTTTCTTTGCTTTGCTGCCCTAGAAAGTTTGGTCCTTTGCAGCCCTTAACAACACATGATATAGCTTTTTCTTGCCTTCTAGGAGCTCGATATTGAAGCTGATGTATCTCTGTGATTTCAGATCCCCAATATGTGATCTTCGGTCCTGTAGTATCCCTCTGAGTCTTATTTCCAATGCCATAGGTTTGACCGATTGGATTCTTCAAGGCAAAGTTATGCCCAGTCTCTCACAATGACCTAATTATGGACTAGTTTAGTAGAGCGAAATTGTACGACGTGCCACGTGTCACCGTTTCCTCCTTAGGCTCTAAAATTGATACGTAGAAAGCTAAAGTCCGTGCACTATTTGCCACTTTTTACAAAATCCAAATTCGCTTCTTAGAGAGAGAGTTATGACGATTTTCCCAAGGTCACCTCTTTGAGTTGAAATTCAGAAGCCTACAAATACCCTAAGTTCCATAGATCATATCTACGCAAATGTAGCGAAACGAGATCTGAAATTCAGAGAGACAAGCTTCATCAGGATTTCGCCCAAGTGGGTTTTTTGTTTCAGCATTTGAAGCTTCACAGAAAAAACATTATACCGAAACGCCACGACGACCGGTTTTTAGTAGAAAAATCCTTACATGAGGAGGATATGAGGGTCACAATTTATATAAATGCTTAGGTTGAGAGGGTCTTCAACAAGTAAACGTTGGAGAGATTTTAGGAGCTTAAAAAATTATTAGTTATTGACTATTCAATGACCACAATTAATGATTAGTGTCATGCCACAACCCCATGGGGTTTTAGCCCACTAACTGGGGTTACTAAATTCAAACACGAATATCTCTCAAACCGTGAATAATTACGTGACGTGCCATATATCAATAGAAACGTATAGACAAGTAGAAACCATCCCGAATATCCTTGACTCGGAATAGAGTAAGTTTTGAAGTCAAAATTCCCATGCGAGATCGGGGTAGCCCTTGGTGCTTCTTGGGTTGACATCATTGACAACTACTGATCAACAATCATGCCCACATTTCAGACATATCTCTTGGTCTGCATATTCTCCTCTATATAGAATACAATCATTTGGACATGCATGATATGAAATGTACTCAACACCCAACATTTTCAATAATTTATTTGCCTCTTCGCAGCTACCAGGTAAGACATTATCACTCAGAAGAACCTTATCTTTGAATAACCTATAGTTGGTCATGGACAATTTAAATGTACATTAATGCCGATAATTATTAACGTTCATAAAATTGACCATTTGTAATGTTTATTGTGTGAAAATATTTCTCAAAATATAAGGTACTTGATGGTCAATTACCTTAAAACTTCCGAGAAACATGCATTAGACAAGGCAAACTTTGCTTTCAAGTTGTACAGTAACATCGTTGTCCCCAAATTGATAGAATTTGACTGACCGCCAGGTCCAAAGAGAGGGGTGGTGGAAGCAAATTTAAGGCTTTTGAAAAAGGTATTAACGATATGAGCATCACCCCCTAGCTGATCATAGTTCTGGAATGCATATAAAAAAATTGTCTCTATGGAAGTCGTATCCCTTAAGTAATCATCCATACCAAACTCTATTTGATTGCCTCCATTGCCAGCTTGTGAAGAAATACTATCTCTCTAGTCATTCCTAATTGGTGAATTTGGACACAGTGGGAATTGAATAGGTGGTTGATTCAACCATTCTTGTATCGTTCCTCTCCGATTTTTTCTCTTAATTCAACCTTCTCTCTATTTGACATTGTTGTGGGGTGCAACAGAGGATGGTAGGTAGGTCGGTCATCACCACTAGAATACTAATAATTTTAAAAAATATATTTGAACATGATTAGTAAAAAATCGATGATATCAATTAGTAAGCACGTAAATGCATGATTAGTTGGTTTGTAGTTGAAATAATTACATTATACCAAACAATTATTATTGATCAAGAGTTCATAAATTTATCTCAAAATTCAAAGTTACAGGATTGGGTTGAAACTAGGATGGTTGTGTAGATCTCATCTTCTTGATTCCGGCGCCATGAACGGTTCGAAAAACCGATGTCGTATGAGGAAGATATTGCATTCTGATCGAAATGCCAAAACAGGTAAAATTGTGATAGTTTGACCAGGTTTGACTAGGATTCATAGTTAGCAAAGTGGATGTACAATCAACAAAAGAGAATATTCCTCTAAATATTCCTTTCTGGAGACCAACCGCTGGATGATAAGTGTCACAATCTTATTTGTGGTATGGTTTGGAGGGTCTAATGAGAAGCTGCCATGTGGCCAGCCTTGAGGCTGTCACGTGGCCATGCAATTGTATATTAAAATTTTGTTGGAGGTAGCAGGGCTCGACCCCCTAACCTTCCTGTAGGCACGCGTATGGCTTACCAGCTAATCTATGGAATGTTTCTTAATAGTCTATGGGCATGGGTTTGTATTATGGTTTATTACAAATGCATTTGGGGGTTTGGGAATCACTGAAAGTCCTAACTTGCCAGCGGTCCCCAGAGTATTGTCACATGGAAACTGTTATCTTTAATGCCAACCAACCGTCACAGTAAATGTAACCCATCAGTGGTCCTACAATTTTATGTTACATGCAACAGTCAACTCCAACCACCACGTGGATAAGCACAACCCAACGGGAATTCAACCAAGGTTCAAAATGATAACTGTAGGTTGCGGCTTGAGTTCCGCTAACCGCCTCCTCTAACGGTTTGGGGGTGCCCATGTGGCAGCCGCCCAAATCATAACATTTATTGACGCAGTCAGTTTCGGTGGAAAAGGTTAGGGGCACACCATTTTTGGCGGCCTGCCCATTTTTAACTCCAGTTAACTGGAGTTCTCCACTTTTAGTGGAGCTTTCCTAGGAGATACTGGGAAAAATAGTAGGAGACTCAATTTTCGCCCATTATGAGTGAATGAAGAGTCATTTTTGACTAATTGGAGTATTTTGGAGCCATTGGTGTAGAAAAAAAAACCATTAGAGCACTGTAACTACATGTAATAGCAAAATTTTGAGCATAATGAAAGATGGAAAAGCCATTGGGAGCTGGACCAACAGATGTGGCCCAGGAGGGTGAACCGCTTCATCATGCCTACTGTGTAAATTTCATGTGGTGACTTATTTATCTATTTTACACTACTATTCAATGTTATTTATGCTTGTTTTATGCTTCTAATTAACTAAAAATCACCTACAATTCATGGTCAAACTCCTTAATACTTATGCAAACTAAAGAGGAAATTATGCACATGTTTTTAAAACTGAAAGACACTTAGCACAACAAAAATAATATAGTCATTTCAGATCAGATTGGTATCAGAGCTAGAGTTTATTCTATGGTGTTTTTTAGTGAAAATAATTGTGTTTGCAACTTTTAGATGCTTACAAGGCTCAAGCTCAAAAGAGGAGAAGGAAAATTGGTGGAAGCAGAAGGGTCTCAAAAGGAGCCAAAGCAAAGGAGAGCAATATTGCCACAATCTCCACCACCTATTTAACCTCCTAAAGAAGTAGAAGCTCCATTAAGCATGCCTCATGAGGAAGGAGAAATCCATGAATAAATTGACCCTAAGGAGGAAGAAAGAGTGTTCAAGAAATCATTTCTTGACATGACTGAGGTGGTTATAATTATTTGTCAGGAAAGGAATGAGAGACTAGAAGGAGAAGTATCTAAACTTCAAAAGGAAGGACAAGGATCTTCAGGAGGTCAACATGATGAAGACAAGTCAAAGAAGGGAAATGGAGAAAATGAAGGCAATGGAGAGCCACCATCTTTACCCTCATCTTCATCATCATCATCATCCCCTTCTTCTTCTTCAGTACATCAGCCACACAAGTCCAAGAGCACTGGTAAAAACACTTTTTTAAAACTTGATGTTAATCTCGAATTGCCAATGTTTAATGGTGAAGTAAATGCAGACAAGCTAGATAATTGGATTATACAATTGCAGGTCTATTTGAGAATACATAACCTTCAAGATGATGATACAAGAATCCAATTAGCTTGTTTGAGAATGGAAGATGCAACACTTGTTTGGTGGGAAGCCAAGACAAAGGAGGAAATCAAGAAGCATGGTAAGATTATTCTATCATGGTTAAATTTTATTGCTGCTATTAAACAATAATTTTATCCAGTAGCTCATATGCAGAAATCCATCATGAAATAGTAGAACTTTAGATAGTTAAAGGGACAAAATGTGCAAGAATACAACCAGGAATTTAGGATAAGAGCTCTCTTATTAGGGGTGGATTTGCAGAGCCAAGACACTTTGCTAAAGTACATAGGAGGCTTCCATAGCTACCTAAAACATACTATTCTCATGTTTAACCCCACCAGTCTAGATGAAGTTTGTGTTCAAGCCACACATCTAGAAGCTAGAGGGAAGAACATTTCTAAAGAGGGTAGAAAGAAACCTTTTAAGGGTAAAGTGAAGGAAAAGACCTCAAAAGGTAAAAAAAAAAAGAATGCATCTCTTAAGAAAGAGGGAGAAAAAGTGACTTGTAAACATTTTTCAAAAGAAGGCCATGATGAAACTCATTTTTGGAAATTACATCTAGAATTGAGGCCAAAGAAACCCAATAACAAAGGGAAACATAAAATTGCTGCTACAGCTCAACATGATTTAGGATTTGATTCAGGCGATGAACTAAAATTATAGCCATGGGATTGAAGAACATGAAGGGAAAATAAATTGAAACTAAACCCAGTACCAGTACATCAAACTGTCACATAAAAAATCCAAATGAAGAAGAAAGAATAGAACTGTTTCATGTGAGGGTCATATCCAAGCATACCAAGATTGACACACTGTTTGATAGTGGGTCACAAGAAAACTTAATATCTAAATATTTGGTCAAGAAACTTAAATTTGAGACCATAGCACATCCAAAACCATATCCATTGGGTTGAATTTGTAAGGATTCAAATCTACATGTTTCAAAGAAATGTATATTGAGGTTTGCAATCACTGCAAGCTTTGTTGACACTATTGAATTAGATGTGGTTCTTCTTGACATAACTGGTATTGTATTAGGATTTCCTTACTTGTATGATAGGAAAGCGATCTTCCATCGCCATGAGAACAAGTATCATTTATTCAAATATAGCAAGGAGTTCATTTTTAGAGCACATCGCACGAAGACAAACATTTCTTTGGTAAATGCTGGACAGGTAAAGAGGTTGGTAAATTCAAGTAAGAATTTTGTTCTTCTTATAATTAAGCCTAAAGCTGATATTAATCATTAATATTTTAAGGGATGTGATCCTAAGTTGAAATCAGATTTATGTGATGTGGTTAATGGACATCATGAGATGTTTCAGGAGCCAACATTATTGCCTCCAAAAAGGGAAATTCAACATGAGATTCAGTTGCAACAGGATTGTCCTCTTCCAAACATCCGTATGTATTGCATGTCGATAATGGAGAATGCTGAAATAAAGAGGAAAATCAAAGAGACGTTGGATAAAGGAATCATAAGGCCAAGCACCTCGCCATGAGGTTCACCCATAGTCTTGATACCAAAGAAAGATGGGACTTGGCACATGTGCGTGCATTTTTGAGCTTTGAACAAGATTACGGTGAAAAATTGTCACCCACTCCCAAGAATAAATGATTTTCTTGATCAGTTGAAAGAAGAAAAGTTTTTCACTAAGTTAGATTTACGAAGTGGATATCATCAAGTAAGAATTACAGAAAATGATATATGGAAAACTGCATTCAAAACTAAACAAGGACTCTTTGAGTGGGTAGTTATGCCTTTTGGTTTGTGTAATGCACCAACAACTTTCATGCGAGTTATGGATAATGTTTTGTGACCATTCCTTGATGACTTTGTTATTGTGTACTTAGATGAAATTTTGATTTTCAGCAAAACAAGAGAAGATCATGTCTTGCATGTGCATAGAGTGCTTGATATTTTTAAGAAAGAGAAATTGTTTCTTAAGATGTAAAAATTTGAGTTTGGAAAGACTTCTTTGGTCTATTTGGGACATATTGTAGGAGGAGGAGAATTGAGAATTGATCCTTCTAAAGTGGAGGCCATTGTGAATTGGCCGACACCCAAAACAATTACCGAGGTAAGAAATTTTTTAGGTGCAACTCAATATTGGAGGAAGTTTATTTCTAACTTTTCTTCCATCGCAGCTCCTATGCATGCAGTGACAAGTGTGAAGAAAGACATCCAATGGGGAGGAAAACAACAACAAGATTTAAAAGCTTTAAAATATAAGATCAGCTTAGCTCCAGTCCTTGCATTACCAAATTTGAGACAACCATTCGACATACAAACCGATGCTAGTGATTATGCCATGGGTGCAGTTCTTTTGCAACATGGTAAGCCTATCGCCTTTCATTAAAATTTTTTTAATGTTGCTGTGACTAATTATCCTACATATGACAAAAACTATATGCGTTGGTACAAAGTGTCAAGAAATGGAAACACTACTTGATGGGTCAAGAGACTATTGTACACAATGATCACCAACCATTACAGTACTTGCAGTAAAAAAAAATTGCAGCAATCAAGACATTTCAGGTGGATGGGATTTCTTCAACAATTTGACTTGGTTATAAGATACAAAAAAGGTATATTCAATAAAGTTGCAGATATGCTTTCGAGACCAATCATTAGTGCTTCTACTTTACTCAAAAATGATTATGTTGTACATGAGAGTTACATAGAACAATATTCATATGACATTGATTTCCAAGATGTGTATGCTAGTTTGAGTGAAGGGAATCAAGTTGAAGAAAAAGATTATCACATGCTCAAAAATTTGTTGTTTCATTTGGGAAAGCTATGTATTCCACAAGGAGAGAGGCTAAGTGTCATGATAGAAGCTCATTCTTCTCTTATTGATGGACACTTTGGGGTAAGAAAAATAGTGGCGCATCTACAAAGGTATTGTTATTGGCCTCACATGATAGATAGTGTGTCATGTTTCATAAGAGGTTGTTCTATGTGTGCAAAAAGTAAGCTTAGTAATAGGAAGCTTGGATTGTACACACCACTACCGGTACCATCAAGGCCATGGGAGAGCGTCTCCATGAACTTTGTTGGAGGTCTACCTATGTCAAGAAATCAACATGATTATCTTTTTGTAGTTGTGGATAGATTCAGTAAAATGTGTTTACTTATGCCATGTAAGAAAACCATTACTGCTGAAATTTATTTTCAAAATGTTTGGGTTCATTTTGGATTGCCCAATTCTATTGTTAGTGACAGGGATTCCAGGTTCATTGGGAATTTTTGGTCAAATCTATGGAGAATGATGGACAAAAAATTGAAAAAGAGTACCACTTTTCACCCACAGACATATGGAAAAACTGAGGTGGTGAACAGAAAAATTGTGCATCTATTGAGAGGATATTGCAACAAACATCCTAAGTTGTGGGTGTAATATTCCAAAATTTGCAAGCAAGAAAATTGGAATATTAGATTTTGATATTTTCACCTAGGAGAGGAATAAATGGGAAAGGAGGCCCATGAATAATAAAATATGAATAAATTCCACCTTAATAAGGAAAGGAATCACTTCAAGAGTTGAAATTTACAATTAAAAGTGTGGACAGGGAAAAAATAGGTGAGGACATAGTCAAGTTTGACTAAGTCAACATGCATTCTTGAGGAGGAAGAGATCACCTAAGAAAACTGGTTCAATGTGAACAAGGATCAGCCTAAGACACATATGTAAACTATATTGAAGATATCTAGTGTGAAAAGAGGCATTGGAGGTGGATTAGTTGACCAAGTCAACAGTGCAGCCACAAGAGGAGGGAAGCAAGCTAGGGTAGCATAGTTTTGAAGGAGGAAGATTCATGAAGAAGTCACCTCAAAATTGTGTGGGGTCTGGGGTGTGGAGGCTGACCAAAGATAAAAGGAAGGCATAGCATCAAAGGAGATTCATTCATGTATTCAGCTAATTTTGTCTTGAGACCACTTGCATGCTTCAGTTGTTTAGCTGGAGTTGTTGCACTGCTTAGTCCAAGGAATTCTTGTGCGAGAATTCCATCCTCTCTTTAGATAAGCTTGCTTAAGGGATCAAGAAGGAAGGATTAGAGCTTCATTTCTATATTTGGCTTGAGGCCATTCATCTGCATTCAGCTACAGTGCAGTCATCTTCAGAAAACTGCGTCCTTCATGCAGAGGTAGCAACAACAGTGTTGCATCCTTTGATTTTATGCTATTTCTTGAGGAGGAGGTACCTATTTCTCTCCGGGAGTTTTGTTAGAGAGGCCTTTGGCCCTATTTCTGTATTATTAAGCCATTATATTATTTATTCATCCAATATTAATACATATTTGTAGCAACTACGTTATTTTCTGTAGCATTGCTTATTTCATGCATTTTGCCAGAAATCTTGCTGGGAGTCTTGTCTCTTCTGTATAAGTGTTTCAAATTCCATTTCTTGCTGTGCGGTTAATATATCAGACTTATTTCATTATTTTCTGCATAAAACCTTTGAAAAATACGTTGTGCAAGCTTCAACAAAGTCTGCATTAGCTAAGTCATGGGGTTTGGGCCTTTTTGAGCTGCACCTAGACCGGGGGATCTGTTTAACTTAGTAAAATATATATTTTTCAGATTATTTTTTGGGTGGGAGTCCCACATAGAATAAGATAAAGTTTCCAACCGTTATTCTCCCTTAATATTACGCTTTCTATTGGGAATAACATTTTTGGGGCTGAAATAGCTGATTTTCCTCACTATTTTGATCATGAACTGAAATCTAAATTGCTGCTGTAGCTCTCATTAATGTATATGTGATTATCATACATATTTTAAGCTTATTCATCATTTCAGGACCACAATACAGTTTATGTATTGCTGAATCCCTGAATTGGGATATTACAGTGGTATCAAAGCATGATCTTTGGCTCAGCCTGTGGCTTCAAGCCAAAGTGCTGAATCCCTGAAGGAGGAATGTTTAAAAATATATAGACTGAGTCTAAATATGGCCAAGTAGCCTTTGGATCTCATCCTTTTTTCAAAGGTGACATATCCAGTAAATGCCCCTGCAGTCAATCTCTGGAATAGAATTTTGATATTCCTGAGAAGGGAAATTTATAGTGCTAAGCTTGTGAGTTTGATTTCAGAAGGAGAATATGAAGAGGATGAGATTAATCTCATCCATTTTCATATCCAAGAAGAAATAAGAGGATAAATGCACTGAAACTCCAAAAGGGTTTCAAGGAGGAGAGATTTGCAGAGAAACCCCTAGAGGATTTCAAGAAGAAGAAACAGATGCATGCACTTCCTGTTCTTGTAGAGGGAGTGAAGAACAAGGAGACCACTTAAAGCATGAAATTCTGAGTGGGTATTTGGCAGAATACAAGTGCCAACCTAGGGCTTTCAAAGAAACCCTAGATTTTCCTCAGTTTATTCAACTGAGAGAAGAAAGAAGACCTTGCAGCAAAGAAGAGATAAAAGGCAATAGATTCCTATTGTCTAAATTTGATGGGTCAACTAAAACAAGAGCTTGGGTAAGAAAGCTTGAGGCATTCTTCATACTTCATCCAGTGGAAAAGAGAGAGGTAGCAGAAGTTGCAGCGCTGCACCTGGAGGGTGAAGTCAATGCTTGGTGGTGCAATCACTTGAACCACACAAGGGTGACTTCTATTTCTGAGTTCACTCAAGATCTTATCAGAACCTTCGATGAAGGGAGATCAGAGGAGAGAAGACCCACACCACCATGGGAGGAGGCAAGTACCAGCACTGCCATAACCTTGAGAGAGCAGCCTTCTACACCGACAGTTGGATCAGCCAACATATTGAAGAGAGGACCTCTTGCAGCCACAGAAGATGTCCCAAGGGCTCACAAAGGTATGCATAAGTTTCCATGTCTTAACATTTCAGAAAATTCTATGGAAAGGGTTGGAGATTTGTTTGCATATGGCCCAGGATCAAATAGTATTGTTGAGATAGAGTAACATGATTGCACTGTGTTGTGCAAGCTTGAGAGGTTCAAGGGAGATTTGAACCCTCAACCTCATGTATCATTGATGAGTTACACACAACCCTTGGTTGAAGTGTGATCTTTTGGAGGAAGCCATGAACATTGAGATGGGGTATGAGGCAAAAAATTTACCTTGGAGGAGGGTTACAACACTGTCAAGAAATTTTAGCAAGGAGGCTTTTCCTTCAACTCACTTGGGTCCTTATGGGTTCAAGATGATCATTGATGAGAGATCTTTTCTTGGAGGTCTCCAAGTAGTTGCATTTCAACATCTCATGAAATGCAAGGAGAAAAATCTGATATGGGAGGATGGTAACCTCTTTGGGAGGAATTCCAAGATGGAGAGTGCTCAGAGGCATTCATCAATGAATAGGTGGATGTGGATAGAGAGCAAGAAGCTGGAAAGTTACTTGCAACTCTATGATACTGGGCAGCAGGAGGAAAGACTGCGTTGGCTACTCTTGAGAGAGTTTGGCCATCATGTGGCATATCCTTCTTCTAAGGGTATGAGGGAGGAGGATACTTGGAAGAGTACCTGTATCATGGGGCAACAGGGAGTGTGGATGGATTATGATGGTATGGTAATTTTGTTTTCACTGCATCAATTGTATGATGAGGTAGCAAAGACATTTGTTGCTTTGGAGGATTGAGAGGGAGCAAGGGAAGAGTTGCTCTCACATTTTTCATGATGTTTCAATAGGAGGAGATGGCAACATTATGAGAGGAGTATTTGACATTGAACATGTCAGAGGGTGGATTTATGAGTTGGCAGGAGCCTATTTGCATAGGCCAACAACGCTGTCACTTGGGAGCATGAGCTTATTGATGAAGTGTTCCCAGGATCATTTCATATTTGATGCACTTGGTGGGCATAGAAGAGGTGAGATTGATAGAGTGGTGGATGGACTCATTGGTTGCTGTGGTATGCTCTCCTTGACTTGGATGTCCAAGCATAATAAGGGGGATTCTCATGGGGCATGTGATTCACTCCTCTTCATATTGATATGCCATACCACTATGGAGGATTCATCTATGGATCTTGTCACCATCTTGCTTCCATCACATGGTAAGAACTTTGTTGTTGCACTTATTGATTGTTCATCACTATGTTTGTATACTCTTACCATGTCATTGCAGTGCATTTATCTACAAAGGGGCAAGCTTTTCTTTGGGCTCCATGGTCTATTTTTGGCCAACTATCAAGATGGAGACAACCATCTACTGTATGATATGGGGCAAGTGTTTGGTTTCTTCTTGTGTGCTTAATTGACATATTCAGCCATCTACTATTTATTAGTGGGTGTGATGACTTATATAGCAAACCATTTGTTAAGAGACAACTTGCCATACCATTTTATGAAGCTGCAGTGGGGTAGACTGTGCTGTGACCACTTGGGAGACTGTTGGTACCTTCCAGCACCACATAAAACCTTCAGTATTTATCTCATTATGCTGCTGATCATGATCCTATTTGCTGATATTGTTCTTTCCTCTATGAGGAGCATGATTGGAGGAGGAACACATGGAGTGGATGTGTTCTTGGGGGAGGAGCACCCCAAACTTTCTCCATTGCATGCTCTAAGGGGAGCATGGGGAAGGACATGGCCTCTACAACAACATATTTGCATCTTAATGAGGAGGGCCATGAGATGGATGAGATGCTTTATGATGATGATTTCTTATCCATCATGTATGAGATGGTTTGGGCCAGCTTGATTCACAACATTGGGAGAGGGACCTTTGGAGGTCTATCTTCCTTCTTGCCATTTGAGGGCAACATGACGGCTGCCCAAGCTCAGAAAATCCTTTACACTTGTCTTAAGTGGAGAGGAAAGAAGCATGGGGTAGGCTACTATGTCTAACATGATCAGAATTTCAGCCCGCCTACTTTGCCAGAGCTTCAGGTGGAGGATGATTTGCATGTGTTACCATTCTGGAGGGTGACTCATTTTGTTTGGTTGATAGCCAGGGGAGGAGAAATTCAAGTGGGGTTGATGAATCCCAATCTATATCAGCCTTCATGCCCTAAGAGGACCTTCAAAAAGCCCATTGTTGCCTCCATGGATGATCCACTGTCACATAATGCCAACTGTTTGGATAGCTTACATACTTGGGAGAGGCAACTTGGAGAGATGTTGATGATGCAGAACCTTGATCTTTGGAGGATTTCATCTTATGAGGATTGTTGTAGGGGAGAAGAGGATGCTCTTCAGTCCTATCCTTGCAGTTGCTTGACGACAAGCAACATTTGGGAGGGGAGGACTGTAATATTCCAAAATTTGCAAGGAGGAATAAATGGGAAAGGAGGCCCATGAATAATAAAATATGAATAAATTCCACCTTAATAAGGAAAGGGATCACTTTAGGAGTTGAAATTTACACTTACAAGTGTGGACAGAGGAAAAATAGGTGAGGACATAGTCAAGTTTGACTAAGTCAACATGCATTCTTGAGGAGGAAGAGATCACCTAAGCAAACCGGTTCAATGTGAACAAGGATCAGCCTAAGACACATAAGTAAACTATATTGGATATCCATAATGTGAAAAGAGGCATTGGAGGTGGATTATTTAACCAAGTCAATAGCACAGCCACAAAAGGAGGGAAGCAAGCTAGGGCAGCATAGTTTTGAAAGAGGAAGCTTCATGAAGAAGTCACCTCAACATTGTGTGGGGTCTGAGGTGAGGAGGCTCACCAAAGATAAAAGGAAGGCATAGCATCAAAGGTAATTGATTCAAGTGTTCAGATATTTTCATCTAGAGACCATTTGCATACTTCAGCTGTTTAGCCGGAGTTGCTGCACTGCTTAGTGCAAAGAATTCCCGTGCGGGAATTCCATCCTCTCTTTAGATTAGCTTGCTTAAGGGATAAATAGGGAAGTATTAGAGCTTCATTTCTGTATTTTTCTTGAGACCATTCATCTACATTCAGTTACAATGCAGTCATCTTCAGAAAACTGCGTCCTTCATGTTGAGGCAGCAACAGTAGTGTTGCATCCTTTGATTTTATGCTATTTCTTGAGGAGGAGGTCCCTATTTCCCTCCGGGAGTTTAGTTAGAGAGGCCTTTGGCCCTATTTATGTATTATTCAGCCATTATATGATTTATTCAGCCAAGATTAATATATATTTGCAGCAACTGCGTTATTTTCTGCAGCATTGCTTATTTCATGCATTTTGCCGAAAATCTTGCCGGGAGTCTTGTCTCTTCTGTATAAGTGTTTAAACTTCCATTTCTTGCTGTGGTTAATATATCAGACTTATTTCATTATTTTATGCATAAAACCTCTAAAAAATATGCTGTGAAAGCTTCAGCAAAGTCTGCATTAGCTAAGTCATTGGGTTTGGGCCTTTTTGAGTTGCACCGGGACCGGGGGATCTGTTTAACTTAGTAAAACAGATTTGTTTCAGATTATTTTCTGGGTGGGAGTCCCAAATAGCATAAGATAAAGTTTCCAACCGTTATTCTCCATTAATATTACGCTGTATATTGGGAATAACGTTTTTGGGGCTGAAATAGCTGATTTTCCCCACTATTTTGATCATGAACTGAAATCTAAATTTATGTTGTAGCTCTCATTGATGTATATGTTCTTCTCATACATATTTTAAACTTATTCATCATTTTAGGACAGAAATATAGTTTATGTATTGCTGAATCCATGAATTGGGATATTACAGTGGGATGAACAACTGCATTACATTCAACATGCTTACAACCGGGCAAAGCACTCTTCAACATAAACCTCACCTTTTGAAGTATGCTTTGGGTATTTTCAAAATCACCATTAGAATTCATCTTTGGGAAGGATGTTGAAATTTTTGGCCATAGTGATATCGATAAGGCTTGAAATTTCATTGTGCAAATTCAGATTATACATCAATAAGTTCAAGAACAACTTGAGAAAAGTCAAATAAAATACAAAGAGAGGCATGAAAAACATTAGGTTGATCACAAGTTTCAAGAGGGAGATGAGGTATGTTTCACATTATCAAAGAAAATATGCAAGGGGAAGGTAAAAATCTCAAACCCATAAGCCATGGTCCTTTCAAGATCATAAAAAAAGTTGGTAATAATGCATTCCAACTTAACTTGCCTTCTTACATGCAAATGCATTCAATTGTAAATGTTGAAAAGTTACGCTTGTATGAGCTACCTTTGTTCGATGATCAAGGAAGTGATGTTCATCTACCTTCTATTGAAAATTTCTCGCCAGAATTTCTGGATGAGCTCAAAGAAGATACAATTCTTGACAGGAGAACAAGAACATCAAAGAGGGGAAGTGTTGACTACCTTCGAGTTGGGCTCAAAGGCACTAAAACAAGCAAGGAAAAATGGATAGAGGTTGGAAATGTGAGGGAGATTTACCCTCATCTACTGAATAGGTAATCAAGTCTTTTGGGGTCCAAAAGCTTCCAAATGAGGAAAAATGATTAGGAGTTCATAAATTTTGCTCAAAATTCAAAGTTACAGGATTGAGTTGGAACTAGGATGGTTGCGTAGATCTCATCTTCCTGATTCTGGCACCGTGAATGTTTCGAAAAACCAATGTCGTATGAGGAAGATATTGTGTTCTGATCGAGATGCCAAACATGTAAAATTGTGACAGTTTGACTAGGTTTGATTGGGATGCATAGTCAACAAAGTGGACGTACAGTTAGAAAAAGAGAATATTACTTTCTTAGGACCAATTGCTGGATGAAAATTGTCACAATCTTATTTGTGGTATGGTTTGGAGGGTCTAATGAGAAACTCCCACGTGGGCAGCCCTGAGGCCGCCACATGACCCTACAACTATATATTAAAATTTTTTTGGAGGCAGTAGGGCTCGACCCCCTGACCTACCTCTAGGCACGCGCATGGCTTACCAACTACTCTATGAAATTTTTCTTAATAGTCTATGGGCGCGGGTTTGTATTATGGCTTATTACAAATGCATTTTGGGGGTTGGGAACCACCATCGGTCCCAACCCGCCAACGGTGCTCGGAGTATTGTCACATGGCAACTGTTATCGTTAATGCCAACCAACTGTTGCAGTAAATGTAACCCTCCAACGGTCTTGTAATTTTATGTCACATGAAACCGTCAACTCCAACCACCGTGCAGATAAGCACTGACTCAATGGGAATTCAACCAAGGATCAAAATGTTAACCACAGGTTGTGGCTTGAGTTTCGCTAACCGCCTCCTCTAACAATTTGGGGGTGTGCATGTGGCCACCACCCAAACTGTAGCATTTATTGACGTAGTCAGTTTCGGTGGAAAAGGTTAGGGGCGCGAAATTTTTGGTGGCTTACCCATTTTTAACTCCAGTTAACTGGATTTCTCTACTTTTAGTGGAGCTTTCCTAGGAGATACTGGGAAAAAGAGTAGGAGACTCAATTATCGCCCATTATGAGTGAATGAAGAGTCATTTTTGACTAATTGGAGTATTTTGGAGCCATTGGTGTAGAAAAAAAAACCATTAGAGCACTGTAACTACATGTAATAGCAAAATTTTGAGCATAATGAAAGATGGACAAGCCATTGGGAGATGGTCCAATAGATGTAGCCTAGGAAGGGTGAACTGCTTCATCATGCATGCTGTGTAAATTTCATGTGGTGAATTATTTCTCTATTTTACACTGCCATTCAATGTTATTTATGCTCATTTTATGCTTCTAATTCACTAAAAATCACCTACAATTCATGGTCAAAATCCTTAATCCTTATGCAAACTAAAGAGGCAATTATGCACATGTTTTTAAAATTGAAAGACACTTTGCACAAAAAAACTAATACAATCATTTCAGATAAATTATTACCATCATTGTCCCAGGATTGTGGCTAGAAGATGACATGTTACAATTGGCAGGGTGAAGTAGCTGTCCATTTTCATCTACCAACCGTGCCTTGCGGTATGCTGTGTTATGTATATTTTATTATTTATTAATTAGATTTAGTTATCTTAGGTTATTAACTGAAAGGGCATGATCAAAGATCATGCCTCTTCGCCAAGGGACACCTTGAGGCTGTATTTAAAGCCTAGGCGATCTCTCATTGTAATCATCTCATATTTTCATCATTACTAATATATATTTATCAGTTTAAAAGAGTTTTTACACTCCATTGGTATCGGAGCCATCGCTCTTTGGATCTGTGTGATCATCAAGTTAAAAAAAATTTCGAAGGAAATTTCAGAATTTTTTTTAAAACAAGCCGAAAGTGTTCAGCATTCAATCCGAGCTATATATTGCCAGATCTGGAGGGATATTCTCTACACAATTTATTACACTCTCTGCGTGTTCTATTTGCTAAGAACTTCTCCGCTGCCATTTTTGTATCGATTCACGTTGGGATAAAATAAACTTACGTTTAAAAAAAAATCAGACGGGTATTACAGCGTTTAAAAAAAATACAGCGTTAAAAAAAAAATCGGACGGGTATTACAACGTTTAAAAAAAAATCGGACGGGTATTACAACGTTTAAAAAAAATACAGCGTTTAAAAAAAATTCGGAACGGCACATTCTAAAAACGATTTTTTTTATTTGTTGACTATTAAACGGGAACAAATTCAAGTCGTTGACGGGTTCACATAGTGGTCAAGGGGTTTCACGTCAACGGTCTCACAGTGTTCACCGTGTCTCCACCCGACAAGCACCGGCCAGTTTTTATTTCGTGTCAAAAAAATAAAATCGAAACTGTGTCGATTTTGAACAGCCGGTCAACAGGTGAACGGGCACATCTTTTTTTTTTTTTAAAAACACGATTTTTTTAAATTATATAAAATATATATTATATAATTTAATTGATCATTATATATATATATATATATATATATATATATATATATATATATATATTATAATTATATAATTTATTTATATATATATTATAATTTTCATATAATAATTATATAATTAGATTATATATATTATATAATTTTTAATTAAAAATTATATATATATAATAATTATATAATTTAAAAAAAAAAATATTATTAATTAATTAATTAATTAATTCAAAAAAAAAAAATAATTAATTAATTAAATATTAATTAATTAATTTTAAAGAAAAAAAAGAGGAGAAACTGGCAGAAAGATATTCCCCACCTCATACACGCTCGATGTCTTCGTCAATGTCGATGGCGGAATTCCAGAAGAAATTGGGAGATCTTGAGAAGCAAATCAATAACAATTCCGAAGAATTCGGAAAAAGATTAGTCAATCTGGAAGGTACAGTTTCAGGGCACTCCAACGACATAAAAAAAATCCATGATACAACAAATCGCATAGAAAGACAAATGTGGCTAAATCATCACGAGACCACAGAAGCAATGAACAAGCAGAACGAAGCAATGAACAATATGGCAGAACTCTTCACCAAGCTAAATGATAAAATAGATAAGTTGAGTCAGACACAATCCCCAACATCTCCTAACAGGGAACCAAATCAACAAAACAATTCCGCAGATTCAGGGAACTCCGAAGAGCATCAGGAAAGGACTGATTCTCCACATCATCAAGAAGATAGTAATGCAGATTTTCAAAATAAGCAGCTCTGGAATGCATTCGCTAATCAATATCCCCTTCTTGTTCCACCATTAGCATATCAGCACAAAGCCAAGATCGACCTACCCAAATTTGATGGTAATGAAAAAAATAGCGTTGCATGGCTTAATAAGGTAGAAGAATATTTTGAGATTTATGACATTACTAGTGATGACGAAAAAATTAAGCATGCTTCCATGAAAATGGAAGGAGAAGCATATAATTGGTATATGTGGTGGAAAAAGACGACGCTCGCTATCAGTTGGAGGAAATTTAAGGATACGTTCTTCAAAAGGTTTCAAGGCATAAAAGAAGAAAAGTTTTTTTCAACCTTTATCAAATTACGCCAAAAAGGAGATGTGGATGAGTACACTCAAGAATGGGAGACCTTGGCAACACGAGTACCAGGATTTTCGGAATCTCGTCTAATCCAGTCTTACATCTCAGGACTTAAAATCCACATACAGGAAGAACTAGAACTTCATGAAATTACGTCCGTAGAAGTAGCAAGGCAAAAAGCAAAAGCTGCTGAAAAGAAGTTTGAAAGATTATCAAAACCAGAAAAAGTATATTCGAGACGACGGTTTCCTCAATCTACAAAAGAAGATAACATGAAATATGTTCCACCACGCCTGCGCGAAGGAGACAAATCTAACCTGGAAATACAAAGAATAAGGGAAGGCAAATGCAAACGTTGTGGCGAAAAATGGGACCCTAAGCACAAATGTGCTAATGGGAAAGGAAAAAATCTGTATAACTGTGAAGCAACTAATGATTCCGACAATGATGATTCAGACATAGAAGGGATAGAAGATACCCTAGAATTCTCCCCAGAAGTAGATGGTGACAACACCCCGCAAGTGTCATTATCAGCCATGACAGGTATATCACAACCGCAGACACTAAAATTAAGGGGACATATAAAGAAAAACAACGTAATGGTTCTCATAGACACAGGCAGCACGCACAATTTTCTAGATTCAACCATGGCCAAAAGACTTAACCTCTTTACCTTTCCCATGCCTAATATGAAGGTAATGGTGGCCGATGGTAAGAAGATTGAACAGGTAGGAAAATGCCATAAAGTCAAATTGCAGATCAAAGACTTTAATTTAGAATCCCCATTCTATGTCGTACCACTCGGAGGAGTAGATGTGGTTTTAGGAATTCAGTGGTTACAAACCTTGGGTACTTATTCGGCCAACCATCAGAAGCAGTTTATAAGCTTTAGGTGGGAAGGGCGGAAGCACAAGTTATTTGGATTCCAAGCCCTAGAAAATCAAATCGTATCATCATCCCAGATGATGAAGATGATCCGAAAGGGAGCGCCAGCCTATATAGTCGAATGTCATCATTTAGAGATGTTATCTACAAAAGTCAACCACGAAGAATCACAGGAGGTACAAGCTCTAGTTCAGAGACATGAGAAGGTATTTCAAGATCTACCAATGAAGATGCCTCCTCATAGGGAAATCGAACATACCATAGAAGTCAAGGCAGGATCAGACCCTGTTAACATCAAGCCTTATCGCTACCCACATCACCATAAAACGGAAATTGAGAAGATTATCCAAGACCTTTTAAAATGTGGGGTCATTTCAAAAAGTAAGAGTCCGTATGCTGCCCCAGTTATATTGGTAAGAAAAAAAGATGGATCGTTTCGGCTATGCATTGACTATAGAGGATTAAATAAGATAACAATTAAAAATAAGTTTCCAATTCCCTTTATCGATGAAATGCTGGATGAACTCCATGGCGCAAAATATTTCTCTAAATTAGATTTAAGGTCAGGTTATTACCAGATCCGAATTAGATTGGAAGATATACCAAAAACCGCATTTCAAACACATGAAGGTCATTATGAATTTAAAGTAATGCCCTTTGGGTTAACAAATGCACCAGCTACGTTCCAAGCCACTATGAACGAGTTATTTCGTCCATATCTCAGGAAATTTGTATTAGTATTTTTTGATGATATCTTGATTTATAGTAAAACTTGGAGGGAGCATTTGCAACACTTGGATAAGGTTCTCACGTTACTAGAAGACCATCAATTTTATGCAAAAAATCCAAATGCACCTTTGGGAAAGAAGAAGTTGAATATCTGGGACACCTAATATCCCATGAAGGAGTAAAAGTGGATCCTTCTAAGATTAAGGCTATAAGGGAATGGAATAAACCAGTGAACATATCCAAGCTCAGAGGATTTTTAGGATTAACAGGATATTATCGAAGATTTATTAAAAATTATGCGCATCGAACTGCACCTCTTACAAATCTTTTAAAGAAAAATTCGTTTAAATGGAATGAAGAAGCAGGGAAATGTTTTGAAGATTTGAAGGAAGTAATGGCTAATGCACCAGTATTGGCAACTCCTGACTTTTCTAAACCATTTATCATTGAATGTGATGCCTCAGGATTCGGTATTGGTGCAGTATTAATGCAAGAAGGGCACCCTATTGCTTTTGAAAGCAGAAAATTAAACAAACGTGAGCGTCTCAAGTCCACATACAGTAAGGAAATGCTCGTAATTATGCATGCATTAGCCAAATGGAGACAATATCTGTTAGGAAGTAAATTTTCCATCCGAACTGATCATAACAGTCTTCAGTATCTCCTTCAGCAAAAAACACTCTCTGAAGAACAACAAAAGTGGATCGAGAAGATTGCCGCTTTTGACATGGAGATATTACACAAGAAAGGAAAGGACAATGTAGTAGCAGATGCCCTGTCTAGAAAAGATGAGGAAACAACATTACTTGTAGTTTCAATTGTTGTGCCTGAATGGCTTAATGAGATTAGAAGTGAGTACGCCAAAGATCCGGACATGTTGGCTATAATCAACAATCTCCCAGGGAATTCAAAATTTGAATGGAAGAACGATATCTTATGGTACAAAGGGAGAATTTATCTAAATTCCAAATCCAAGTTTATATCAAAAATACTCAAGGAATCACATGATTCCATGTCATCAGGACATGTAGGATATTTCAAAACCTACTATAATGCGCGTCAGTCATTTTTCTGGAAGGGTATGAGTCACGATATTCAAAAATATGTTGCAGAATGTGACAAGTGTCAAAGAAATAAAACTGAAAACATTATGACACCTGGCTTACTTCATCCCTTAAATATTCCGGCTCAGAAGTGGGAAGAAATATCGATGGATTTTATTGAAGGATTACCCGTATCAGATGGAAAGGATAAGATCTTCGTTGTAGTAGATAGACTCACTAAGTATGCTCACTTCATCGCTATTAAAAAAACAGACTCTGCAAAGCAAATTGCAGAGATATTCTGCAAACATATTTATAAACTACACGGCTTTCCGAAGGTTATTGTTAGTGACTGGGATGCCAAATTTAAAGGGAACTTTTGGAAGGAATTGTTCAACCATGTTGGAACCTACCTCAATATGAGCTCAGCTTATCACCCTCAAATACATGGGCAAACAGAGGTTGTTAATAAATGTTTGGAAGCCTACCTACGGTGTTATGCTACGGAGAAACAAAACAAGTGGGTCCAATGGTTGCATCTTGTTGAATGGTGGTATAATTCTACTTACCATACATCGACAAAAATGACTCCGTTCCAGGCTCTATATGGATATGAGCCTCCGAAGTGGAAATATTTTGCTTCAGTTCAAACTAATTTTCCAGCAGTAAAAAATCAACTAGAAGAACACCAAAAGGTCGTCCAAATTCTAAAAGAGAATTTGAGTGTTGCACAGAATCGTATGAAGCAACAAGCTGACCGTAATCGCACTGAGAGATCATTTGAAGTTGGAGACTGGGTGTTTTTCAAGCTTCAACCATACAAGGAAAAAAGGAAAAAATAAATTAGCTCCAAAGTTTTATGGTCCGTATCAAATTATTAAAAAGATCAGTCAAGTCGCTTATGGGTTGAGCCTTCCCGATACCAGTCGTGTGCACAATGTTTTCCATGTGTCCTGCTTAAAAAAGGCATTGGGTAACCATCAGTTGCCCCAAACAACACTTCCCATTTTGGATGATGAAGGCAAGCTCGTTCTAGAGCCCGAGGGGATCCTATCTACTCGTGATAAGAAGCTGCGCTCTCGTGTTATTACCGAGTATTTAATCAAGTGGAAGGACTTGCCCATCGAAGAAGCCTCTTGGGAGTCTGAAGCGTTTCGCCAGCAACACCCATCATTACGTATGCTTTGAGGACAAAGCATCTTAAGAGGGGGGCAATGTTATGTATATTTTATTATTTATTAATTAGATTTAGTTATCTTAGGTTATTAATCAAAGGGCATGATCAAAGATCATGCCTCTTCGCCAAGGGACACCTTGAGGGCCGTATTTCAAAGCCTAAAGCGATCCTCATTGTACACCCCATCTTTTCATCATTAATAATATATATTTATCAGTTTACCAGAGTTTTTACACTCCATGCTGCTCCTGATAAGAGCTTCCGATGTTTTGGAACTGTTTGAATATTTTGGGAATCTGAACTCGATTCTGATTCTGCATGAACTTGCAAATTTATATACATTAATTTTATTCAGCTGATTGACATGGATAAAAAAAAAAAATTCAATTAGATAATGAAAATATAAATAATATATGAAGTAATTACGTCTGGAGATGGATAGGGAGAAATCTGCGATGGACTTTGAGAAATATTATGGAACGAGCTGGATTTTGAAGAATTGTCCATTCGATATAATTATGATATTTTATCCCCGTGTTTGAGCAAAATCAACAATAAATTTTGGTGTACATACCTAAAAGTAATTTCGGTGGCTTAAAAAAGGAGTTATTGTTATCGGTGCTAATGTATTGTTAACTGCACCGATGTGGTTTTATTACTGGACACACTAGTGTTGTTAGTTAACAAACACTCCGAATATCGGGAAAAAAGTGAAACTTTATTTTTTTGAAGTGAAAAAAAAGTGGTAAATTGAAAAATGGGCGGAAAATGATTTTTGGAAATCTAATTTCATAAAAAAGTTCTTTAAATAGTAAAAGCTATTCATTATTTCATTATTTTTGCAAAAATTTTCAGGGAGGGATTTGCACGAGAGACTTACTTGGAGAAAGAGAGCATGAGAGCACTATGGAGTAGCAAAATACTTTCGAACAACAACACTATTCAGAGAATCAGAATTTGAAACATCTCGTGATTCACACAAAAATCCTGTAGTATAGTAAAATTGTTAAATTTTAGTGTAATAATTGTCTTTTTACAGTTTCTGTTAGATTTAATACATGTATAGTAAAAATTATAAATTTTATTGTACATTTTACTAATAAAATCATTTAAAATATATATTCCTATTTACATTTAATTAAAATTTAGAAAAAAAAAAAAAATCCATTCTTACATTAAACCCTTGCTTCTTCTTGTTTATGTTACTTCACAGTCAGGGATTTTCATTTTATATTTATAGGGTTCTATTACTATATATATAGGCGTATGAAATCTAACCCGTAGGACCACTTGCAGAGTTGGATCCCAATCCATGTCGACTCTTGCACTATTTTTTAAAAAACAACTTTTTTTAATCAATGCACACTGGTTAAAATTGTAATATTCCTTTTTTCAGGAATTTCTGCAATGTGTTCCTCAAGGACGCTGTATAAGGAAGGCAATGTAAAAATAAGTTAAACTGGGACTTTTATCCCTCCTTTTACCCTTCATACATTACTCTCCTAGAATATCAGCTCAAAGAAATAAGCCTAGAGGACTTATTCAGATCTCCCCAAACTAGATCTCTCAGCAAATGCTCAATGAGAGAGCTTACAACAATACATGAACATAATCATGAAACTCTGCAAATATGAATAAAACATAAGATGAAATATAATACAACCATCATTTTATTAAGATATCAGCTACAATATATAGAAATATCTTGAGGGACAAGCCACTCCAGCTAGTGGAACAACCTCCAATGATCAAACTATGAAATACACATGAGTTGTTGCACTACGAAAAATGCTGGAGGCCAGTGACAGCACTGTCTATAATAGGGTATCTGATTCTATAGATTCATACACATGAAATATGGCTGAACTATACAAGAAATGCCCAAGAATATAAGAATGGGCTCCAATACAAGATTTCTAGCCAATCTAGGAGAGATTGCTAGAAATGCCGGAAAATGTACAATGTGACAATCTGATTTGTCAGTGTAACTGAATCAAAATGAGGATGAGATTATGGTAGATCTGAAATACTCATGCCCTCCTCTGATAATGTTCTCAAGCAAAGGGTTGATCCCTTTTACTCAAAAACACTCCTCCTAATAAGCTCCAATGGCTCTCCCAGCAACTGCCTACATAAATAACGCAGTTTATGCCCTAGACTGCGCTGTGAGAGATGTTAAATGATTGGCCTAGAGTCAAATATCTGAAATTAAGCCCAAGAGTCTCCTCTTATTCTCCTCCAAAGAATATGCAAGACCTCCACCGAAGAACAAGCCAAGAATGACTCTGAGAGTTCCTCTATTGCTGCTCCAAAAAACACAACATTTTCTGCCCAACAGAATAACGCTGTAGTTGAAGGGGTAAGCTTGGCCAAATGCTGGAATGAGGAAATGAAGTCCAAACCCTCTCCTTCCTTAAGGATGAGGTAGGGATTCCTGACCGAGAGCACCCTTGGGTTCAAGAACACTACAACCCTGCTAAACAGCCCGGGGATGCAAGTCTCTGCAGACCCTATGAAAATGATAAGCTAATGCATAATCAAAATGGGCTTCCATCTCCCCCTTATAAATAAAATGAACTCTTCTCACCATGGGTCCCATTCACACTTGCTTCTAGCTCAAGCAAGTGAAGCCTCCACTAAAACTGCGCTGTCCAAGTAGGTTCAATGTATCTAGACAATTTTAGTTGACTTGGTCAAAATGACTAGATCAAGCATGATCCAATCTTGTTCACACCATGGGGTGCTCAATCCAACTTCTTTATTATTCCTCCTTTCTCACAAGGAGTGTTATTTCTCCATTTAAAGGGGTGAAGGTGTCTCCTTACCCATTTTATTCAACAAAATGAAAATATGCAACCTATAATGTTCCTTTTAGCTTGAGGCTAAAAATTGGGAACATTACAAAAATAGTGCACCAGTGCACAATTGTAGTATAGCGCACCAGTCGCGTATAGAAAAAAAATCTATTTGATAAAAATGGTTTTTTATTAATTTATTTTAATGTTAATATGTTCTCCGATCTTAATATAACACACTCGGTCTCCTTGTTGAAAAATAGCACCGTACAATGTTTCTACCCGCACCACGTTCGATGTGTAAATTGTGAAAGGCGCACCGTTTTCTTGATTTTTTTTTTTTACTTGAAAATTATGTGATTTATTTATAAAATATATTAATGAATGTTACAGGTTTCATATTGATAAAGAAATGTTTAACAAGAGTTCAAGAAACAAAAATACTGATAGCACATCCAAAAAAGCAAAAAAGACAAGTTCTTTGTAAATTATTTACAAAAATTATTATTTTTGAACTATATGTAAGTTTAACTAATATGTATTGTTTAGTGCGTATTACACATAACCACAAAATGATGAAGCTCGATAAGATTATTTCTGATCTAAGACCAAAAGAGCATAAAATATTGATGGAAAAAATGTAGAAGGATATATAAGGTGAATGAAAAAATACTATCGATCCAATATGAGTTTCTCTTTTGAATTTTCATTAATACTATATTTGAAATGATTAGATGACAAGTTTCAAACAATATATTAATTCAGATATATTTAATGTTCTACAGGGACCAACAATGAAGAAAACGAATGTTGTTCTAAGAAAATAAAAAAAATAAAACATGTAAATAAAAATGAATTGCTCCTTAGCTCATCTAGAGTGGTGCCGGATGTTAATGAAAGGGGGAAAAACTTTTACAAAACTTTGAGGGATCTAGTGGAACGAATGTATAAATGTTCTTTCCACTTACAATACAAAGATCAATTCAACGATTCCAAGAACCAAATTTTATTTAAACTACAAGATGAGTTTCCAGAGAATTGGTCAATGAGACATGTCAAAATTTTAATAGTAAAAACATACAATAACAAAAAAGAAGGATTGAAAAAGTAATATTCCTTTAAATGTTTTTTAGAATTATATGTATATATTACTACAAAGCAATCATTTATAAATATCACTTTTTTTATATTTAGTTTTAATATATCAATATAAAATTAAATAGTTTATTGTCATGTTACATTTTCAAGAATATTATGAAAATCTAAAAGGATGAACGAGCTGATATCATAAATATGCCTGTAGGAATGCCCAAAAAGATGTAAAAGGAGATGGTCAAATAAATGGACATAATTGCATTGAATGAGGAGCCATCTCAACAACAACATGCTTTGAATGTAATATGTAATCATTGAATTTTAGATTAGGTACACTAAATAAATAATTTAGCATTAAATATTAATTTTCAAGTATTTTCTTGCAGAAAAAAAAGAAAATGGAACCCATTCAACACATAAAATAGGATGACAAGGAAGAAAATGGTTGATATCTATGTTTCGGAGTTATTGTTACTTCTTTATAAAAACTTAAATAGATTTCATTTTTGTATATTTTAAGTTGTTTTACAACAATCATCATTGAATGTCTTCAAACATGTGCTAACATACAAAGAAGAACCATCAGAAGAATTGATTGACATTGAGTTAAATATGGGTTGTCAGTATATGTTGGCATATCAGAAATTAATTGTGGAATTTGTAAGCATCTATATTGTTTTACTTAGATCTGTCTATAATTAATAGAACAAAAAAATCTTTTATATTAAATCAATGATTTTTTATGGGGTACAAAACTTGTAGGAAACAAAGTATGGAACTGCGCCAAAAAATGAATCGTTGAAAGATGGCATGAAATTTGGTTTGGAAAGAATGTGTATAGATCATGAGTCAATTCTTGCTATGGTACATTCCTTTTGGATTTACATTGATGTATATTATTTAATATTGCAATTTTCATTATTCTCACCAATGTATATACACTCATTACACTTTATTTTATGTTTGTACATGGAACTTGAAGAATAAGAAAACAATCAATACAATGAACAAAACATTCCTCCAAATAACCCAATTCATGGAAGGAGCTCGATCAATGATAACAGTTCCAGCGAAGAATGATGATCAATATGTTTGGATATCAAAGCAAGGCTTTGTATTTTTTGAAAAATTTGTCTGTGAAATCATACATTTTGTTTAATGTAATGGACATAGTGTCCCAATTGAAAGACAAAGGGATACCAATAACTGCCCCATTTTTTATGACAAAGAGTGTCTTATTCATATATATATAATAAAATACGTTTTAATTTATTCTATTGCGTTCTCCATTGTCACTATGAAATGTTACACCACTGGTTAAATATATGGATGATTAAATATTATAATGAAGAGATGCGAAATATGATGATATGATATAAAAAATTCATCCAAACATCACATTCAAATGCACTAATAAAAAATTAATTGATATGAATACTGTTATAAGATATATGTCAACTTTTCATGAATAATGAATTTAAAAAAATCACAATAATTGCACTGTCACAGGTTGATGTTTCTAAAAAATAGAAAATGAACACCGGTGCGTGTTAGTTACTGCGCACCAGTGTATTTGCATGATACTGTGCACCGGTGCGTTTCTATGACCTATAGGCACCGCACCAAATACCAATACCAATTAGAAAGCCCGATGCACTTTATCGACAACTACCACCCGAGTGGGTGGATAGGCGTTGCATGCACCGGTATGGTTTTCCTTTAACGTGTCGATGCATTTTTATAACTTAACATCCTGGTGCATTTTAAAACCTAGATGGATTGGTGCATTTTTACACCTTAACGGCGCCGGTGCACGCACCTTTTATCGGCCTGGTGAATCTTTGTGGGTCGCATGCACCGAGACGTTGCTAAATGCCCTGTGGCTTCCGAAATTTGTTTTCCATCCCGATGCTTGGTATATTTATAGTACCGATGCGTACATGGTAAAACTCACTAGTGCGTTCACACATGATGCACGTGCCGATGAGAACAACATCTGTAAAAGCCTCCGACCGCCCAATTTTTTTTAGTTGTGTTGAAGTTCCATTAGTAGCTCCGTCAAATCCTCCGTTATCAAAAATATATGTTGTAGCAAATGTTTGTTTGACAATTTTGGCCAATTTTATAACACTAAAAACCTCCTTTATAACCTTCGCTAGAGGGTCTTTTCCTTGTAGTGACATACAATAGTGTGCATCACACATATACAACCGCACATGACATACAACACCATACAATACATGCACCTACACCTGACATACAACACATACACCTACACCCGACGTACAACACAACACAATACATACACCTACACCCGATGTACAAAACAATACATATACGTACACATAGTAAAACACAACGAATACACGTCACGATACCATGACTACACAATGAGCATAACACAGTACCCCATGTACACAACTCGGCATGTACGACACACACACAATAACATATGTATAACAATACCACATTTACACCGTACCCTCTGTACACAATACCACCTACAGAATGTGTACACAACACCACATGCACACAACACCACTTGCAACATGTGTACACAATACCTCATGTACACAACACTGCATGAATAAAGTGTACATATTACCTCTTGTACACAACACCAAATGCATGAAATGTACTCAACACCACACTTACACAACACCACATGCAAGACATGTACACAACACCACCTACACACAACACCCCATGTACAACATGTACACGACACCACATGCACACATCACCACATATACAATCATACACACAACACCACATGTACATAGCACCATCTGTACAACATACACACCATGCCATATGTACACATCATCACATATGCAACATGCAAAAATCACCATATGTACACAACACCACATATCCAACATGCGTACAACACCATATGTACATAGCACTGCATATCCAACATGAACACAACACTATATGTACTCAACACCACATAAAAAACATGTACACAACACCATCTATACATAACAGTACATAACACCCTATATACACAACACCACATGCACACAAAATCATAGGTACAACATGTACAACATATATACAACAATAGTACTACACATCCATAGACCACACACTGACTCTACCAATCAACCTTGCTTCTAGTATCTTTCCACCATCCATGCTTGTCCCAGCACGTCGCAGATCATACTGCTTTCATTATGTTGATGTATCCCTCAACACTACCTGCCATAGCATAATCATCGGCATAGTACAAGCATATAATATCGATTCCTATCCATATGATGCTGACCTCATAGATCTTCCAAGGTTACTCTTCCCACTAGATTCCTCATAAACCAAGAACCTCTTCATGCCATTCACTTGCATAAGAAATCATTCCTCCATAAGAATGATTCTTGATGACCCTGTGAGACAACGTCATGCATACATACATAAACATCAACATACAACAAGCATGATCCTTGAAAATTCTGTTAGATAGCTGCACACACACACACACACACACACACACACATATATGTATAGACATGTGAACCCTAGCATAAAATAATCCTAATGACCTTGTCAATCAACATCATACATATATACATATATGCATATATAAACATAATCATAAAACAATCATGATCCCTGATGATCCTGTCAGTCAACAACATACGTACATACATATATACATATATAGACATCATCATAATCATAATCACAAGATAATTACCAGATAACTTAAGGTTAAGGTTAAGAAAACTCCCTTTATCCATGTACAACATGCATAACAATAAGAAAAACAATTCCAAACTTAGCCAAGACATCTAACATGTTAGATCCATTTACTTTACCTCTCTTACTACCTTTCTCATGACTATTCTGCCACCGTCTATTTACACCAATGGACCTAACCAATCCAAACTGGTGTCATACTCTTGCCTCCAGTTTCCGTTATACATGCACTGATATTCCTCTAGGTCATACATTACTTGTTTGGTTTCATCCAAATCTTCCTGAAATCCGTTAAATTTCCTCTTTCCCAACCAATTCCCAAGACCCTCAAAAAATGAAAGGAAAGAACAAGAAATAGACGAGAAGAAAACCATGAAAACCAGTAGAAATATGACACCACAAACAAAGTAATATGATCATGCACTAGAAAAAATCAAGGCCGCAAATCAAGCGCAAACAAATAAAAAAATAACAAAGGTGAAAAACTAGCAACAAACACCATGAATCAATCCCCATGTGATCCTAATGCTACCAAGGGAAAGCTCAACCCGAGCCTTATTTAAGATTTTATGGAAATCTATCTTTTCCATGCAATCCCCTGCATCATACTGCCATAAACAACTAATTGTCAGTGTATAAATAAACACAAAAATATACAGGTTACCTTACCTTCTCGTGCCAAAAACACTTCCTATAACTGAAAACATCCATGCCATCTCTCAAGGGACTCCAATCCCCTTGATGGGTCCAACCATAACTAGAAACTAGCTAATATACTTATCAAATACATGTTCATGAATACAACACATATTCACATAATTTTAGACAAGATTAGGTTTAAGAAGACTTCCTGTATCCATGCAAAACACTCATTCACTTAGAATTGCGGTATCCAAACATAGTCAAAGGAATTCTCACCCAATTCCTTTATTTTACCTTTTACCTTGCTACAACTGAGTCTTATTATGCACTGACACATCACCCAAATGTTAGTTATATAACAAATCAACTATTACCTTGTCATGATAATACCAATCTTGTTTCCCTAAAACTATCCACACATGTACGTCATACGTTCCAAAGATCAAGACATCATATTTATTAATTGAAATCATCCTTTACCAAGACTAACGACCATGTCATAATAAAGTAACAATCACTAGTCATAATACTATAATTAGCACACACTTACACTCATGTACATATCAACTTTCTTAGCACATATGTGTTAGTACAACAGTGTTAAGACAAGATCATTCTTCATGCAATCTTATAGACACATACTCATATTGTGCAACTAATCAAACATTAAAACAACAAACATGCGACATAGTAGACAACAAACACTCAAACACCAAATAGATGACATAATCAAACATTCAAGCACCAAGTAGATGACATAAGCAAACTCATACCTTAATGTATCTTAGGGGAGGCTACCTTGTCTGCACAATCAATATAAATTAACATGATATAACTTCACAACATATCAAATCAAACATAAATAAGTTTATGTCATCTATAAAAATAACTAGGTAACATGTTCACATCATAAACTCATAAGAAATTTTCATTCATGCATAACAATCACATATGCATGATCAGTCTATATTAGTACAACACAATATCACAAATATGTCGACTCATACATGAATGTCATAAATCTACCCATCTGCATAGTCCAATCCAAATTAACACAATAGATATAACATCAAGATCTTAGTTTCTATGACCATAACCATCATGCATATGACCACATTGCATATAACAACAAGTTACTATCCTTCATGACTATCCAACACATGTGCATATGAATACACTGATCAACTAGCACTTATCATACATGTAATAACAATTGAATGAAAATCATATAAGTAACCCTAATGCTTATAACAATCACTAACCACATACCTGCATGCCAAACATACAAACCATTATGTCGATCTGTTCTTACCCTGCGGTTTAGTGTTGCAACTTCGCTTTGATGATCTGCATCTCCTGCTTTATCTTAGCCAACACATTAGCATCATAACATACCAACAACATCATGATGACCTAAAATTCCTGTAATTACCTCATTCACAACAAATATAACCATGAAAATGCATGCGTAACAACATATAGACACTGTGTCATGCATAAAAAATGCATATACAAATTTCATGCATTCATGAAAAACACATCCCAAAAACAACATCATCAACTTCCACATGGCGACAAAATGACAACAATGACCACGACCATGCATACACAACACAAAAATATTCCAGAAACATAAATAACACATGTGCAACTAACATGTATGCATGACAAACACATTCCGCCCATATAGTCCAAGGGGTGAACCATGCTCTGATACCACTCTGTAACCACCCTCCTTCCACATTTACTCAAGCTACCCAGTCCACTAGGGTAAAAATGTGACAAGAGGCTACTATTATGTGATTAAAATCCCCATGCACATTTTTGGAAGTTGAACTAACGGAACTAAACCACACTGACCTTCCATACATGCTATAAAACCTCAAGGAGCCAATCAACCCTTCTAGGTGACCAACCCCTTAAGGAAGCTTAAATTTTCAATGATCTAGGCCCTTAGTCACTCCCTTTTTCAAATGTAGGCATCTAGTCACTCCTACAATAAGGCAAGCCAATGACTGGGGACTTTTTCAGCTAGTTATGTGCCAACGGCCCTAGATGATGTGCCACCTTTTCAGGGTGAGGACTCAGGCCACTTCCCAAAACTCCATGGGACTTTCAGAAATGATAAATAACACTGAAACAAAGGTGATAATGCAAATATTTGATCAATGACTTGACTAGATCCCTACTAGCCATGACATACATTTCTTCAAACATGTCACAATTATGTAATCTACAGGTCATAATAACATATTTGAGCATAGGGGTCTCATACTTATCTGGGATTCATAACAAAGCATTGATGCCTTATCACATTAGCTGCATTATCATCTATTAGGTCATATATGAACTGTTCATTCATTTATCAACCAAACATGATGATATCCCTACATCATAAAACATGCTCATAACCAACATATAACCAACAAAATTAACAAGGATACAATAACCATAAATGCCACATATAAAACAATACATTTGCACGTAAAATACCAAGGAGAAGAAACTCTTATTATGAATGCATAAGGAAACCAGATTTGGGACTTCTACATAACACCCGACCATAGATTGACTGAACCAAATATTTCTTTCATCCAATCACCTCCGTTCCATATTCCATGCATGAATGTGGGACTTATAACCAAAATCGACTGGGGATTTCCAAGGCTAAACCACCTCACTATCATAAATAGAACCAGGCTTTATCGTAATCCACACTAGATCACTAGGCCCTAAACAAACATGGATGTCATCAGATTTCTACACCTACACCATGAGGAGTTTTCCTATCTCCTAATATCTTAGATTTACCGTACATCCCGCCATACAATGTTCTAGGATCCCTAGGCCTGATCAAGACTACACCCTCTAGCATTTACTATATATCCTGCCATTCATTGGACAAGGATTCATAGGTCTGATTGAGGAGACACACCTCTCGGATTTACAGTATATCTCTCCATTCATCGGTTGAGGATTCCCAGGCCCACCGAGGCACACAATATCTGACTTTACCGCAACCCAAAATCCGATTTAGGGGTTACTAGGCTAGGGATTTACCACAATCCACAATCCGGTTCAGGGACCAGTAGGCCATGTGCTATTTCTTTCAGAGACTACCTCACTCATTTTCAAATCCATCCGACAATCCATCTCAACCAAAACATGAAAACCCCATCACACCATGACTATCTCGAAATGAAAAGGCAAGAGTGAAGAATACTGGCACACCTGGAAAAAACCATTCCCATGACAACAAGATAACTAAGAACACACATGCATAACCATGCATTTCAAAACTAGCAAGCAAGTCATACATGCAACTTGATACCAAGAAAAAATCTTGTTGTAGCTGCTTGATCCTGCTATTCCTTGCTTGATATTTTCTTCTTCTTGCATTCGTTTCTTTTCTTGATCCAATTTTGAAGTTCTCTAATAAAAATCGAAGTGTCCAAGAGTGAGAGAGAGAGAATAGAGAGAGAGCTCTAAAACTGAACTGACAAAAGGTAACACTGACAAAAGATACCAACTGATCCTCAGAAGCTTTTTTATTAATGAGACCTCTAATTTCTTCAATTTTCCATTATTTTCCTTCATTTTCCTCCTCACATGCAACCTGTGACCTTTCACCTTCCTTTTCTCCAAATTTCCATTATTTTCATAGATAAAGTGCTAATTAATTCCACTTTTCATTTCCAAATCATTCACCATTTCCTTTTTCAATTTCCCTTCGCCATAATAAACCAAAATGAAGACATAGTAGGATGTTTTTCCTAACATTCATCTTGGAATAAGTGTCCCATGACCGTGGTTATTATTTTTCCTTTATTACTTTATTTGCATGAATTTTTTGACAAGGGATGTTACAACAACACCATATGTACAATGTGTACACTAAACCAAATGTACACAACACCACATATACAACATTTACATGACACCATTTATACACATCACCACATATACAACATGTACATGACACCATCTATACACAACACCACATATACAACATGTACACATATATGCAATAATAATACTTCACATCCAAAGACCACATTATCTCTACCAGACAATCTTGCCTCTATTGTATTTCCACTATCCATGCTTGTATGGCAACATGCCGCAGATCACACTTCTTTCATTCAGTTGATGTATCCCTCAACATATTCTCATAGATCTATTAGGCTACACTTCCCACTTGATTTCTCATAATACCAGGAACCTCTTAATGCCATTCACCTGCATAAGCAATCATTCCTCCATGAGAATGGTCCATGACAACCCTGTTAGACAACTACATACATACATACATGTATACATATATATACATCAACATAATCATGTTTACAGCATAATTACTAGATATCATAAGGTCTAGGTTAAGAGAACTCCCTTTATTCATGCACAACATGTGCAACATTGAGAACAACAGCCCCCAACTTAACCAAGGCCTTTTTTTATCTTAATCCCATTTAATTTACCTTTCATGTTGCCTTTCTCATGATTTTCCCACCACTTTCCATTCATCCCCATGGACCCAACCAACCAAACTAGCTATCACATTCTTACCTTTAGCTACCCTGTATTCATGCAACAACTTCATCCGGGCCTTTGATTACCCGTGGGGTACCACACAATTCCCCCTAAGCTCCATTAAATTTCCTCTCTCCCAACCAATTCCTAAAACCCTCAAAACATAAAAGGCAAGAAAAAAATGAAAACAAGAAGAAAGCCATGCAAAACTGAAACAATACAACACCAAAAACAAAGTGGCATGGCCATGCACCATACATAATAAAAATAGCAAATCAATCACAAAAAAATCACAAAACAATGAAAGAAAAATACTTCTAGCAAACACCATGACTCAATCCCCCACGGTTTCCCATTGTTTCCAAGGGTTCATAAATAAAATCTCAACACGAGCGTTCTTCAAGATTTTATTTAGTCTCTTTTTCCCTATGATTCATTGCATCACACAAATTAAATCATCCATTTAGAAGATTAAAACTCAGTTTCTTATCTCAAATATCATCCTTAATATAACAACCTATCAAATACATGTCCATGAATATATCACATATCCACATAATTTCAAGCAAAGTCAGGGTTAAGAAAACCCCTTGTATTCATGCAAGTACTCCATTTGGAATTGTGGTTTCCAAATATAGCCAAAGGAATTATAACCCAATTTATTTCTTTTACCTTTTTACCTTGCTGCACTTGAGTCGTATTATGTGCTATCAAATTCACCCAAGTGTTAGTTATAAACAAAAATCAACTGTTACCTTGTCATGCTAATACCAAGCATGTTGCCCTGTAACTAGTCATACATTTCAGTCACATGTTCCAAAGATCAAGACATCGTGTAAATTAATTTTAAATCATCCTTTACCAATAATAACAACCATATCATAGTCTACAATAAACTCATATTCATTAGTCATAGTGATACAACTAGCACCCACTTTCACTCAAGTGCATATCAGTTGTCTCAACACATATTGTGTTAATACAACTATCTTAAAACAAGATCGTTCCTTCATGCAATATTATAAGCATATACTCATGTCATACACTTAATCAAGCATTTAAACAACCTAAAAACATACCCCATTACTATCCATGGTCCAGACTAAGGTAGAAGGAGGCAACTACTATAATGGCTTGATCTCAAATGTCGAATTATGGAAATGTGATCTCCAAAGCTCTACTAAATTTAATCACAATTGCAACAAATTGATTTTCATTTCTCATAGAATTTTGTATGAGATTAAATAAAAAACATTGCACTTATTCCACTTGTAACATACTAACTAAAAACATGCCACATAATCATGTCACTTTTCTATTTCCTTACATACAACTTTTCAAATTCCTTGCATGCAACTCTTCAAATTCTTTGCATGAAAACATGCATATATGAGCTAAAACAATATTATCACACAAAAATACTATGCTACCCACATAACAACATTTTCTTCAAAAAAAATACCATACTATTACATTTTATTCAAAAAACCATTATACTCTTACATTTGAATGTAAGCATTTCTTCAAACACTTTACATGCAAGCTAATATAACAAACTCTTTCATACGAGTAAGCATATATCAATTAAAAAAATACTATTACACATCAATACTATCCCCAACCACATATAACATACTCATTGGGGTATTTTATCAAACAATTACATGTAATATATCATTGAACCATTTAAGCATTTCATCAAACACTTTGCATGAAAAATAATATAGTGAATGGTTCAATGCATATCTACTAAAGTGTAGCAGTACAAGTTATGAGAAATGAACCATAGGATTAGCGGGAGTCTCCCTCACTATGGTTCAATTTTCAACTTATGAAATTTCATAGATGAAAATTCATAACAAAAATACCAAGTCAATCCTATTTGGTGCATAATTATAGGAGCATTATGGAAGCTCAACTTCCACTGGTCATATATCCTAAAATATAGTGACCCAATGTCTAAAATATATATGAAAATATCAATGGTATTTCCCCTCATCATTCCTAATAATTCCCAAAAGAAAAGGTATAACATAAATTCCAACATGACATGTTTAAGGCTTGATTTTAGGAGCATTCCAAAGGCTCAACTTCCTATGCCCATATCTCCTAAAATATTACGACCTAATATCTTAAATTTATACCAAATAATCAATGGGATGTCCCATCAATGTGGACAATTTTTCGGCACCTGGAACTTAACATAAGATAAGCTATGGAAAAAATTCCAACATGGCCTGTTTAAAGATGCATTTTGGAAGGTCATCTTCCTCATGTCATAATTCCTAAAATGTTGTGAACCAATATCTGAAATTTTAACCACATTATCAATGGGATTTACCCTAAATGTGGTCAATTTTTTTATCTTATGAAACTCCATAGAATAAAATATATAACAAAAATGAAATTTATTTTACTCATTGACCCCTTTTCTCTTCATTTCACTTATGATAGAGCCCATCTAGTCCAAGTGTTTGAACTTGGAAGCTCTTATTCCACTCTGTAACACCCCAGCCCACAGTTACCCACTGCAAAATGCTTACCAAGGTATATATGATCTCAGAGTTACCATACATGACCCAACTTCCAAGATGTTGTTACAGAAATGGGGTCTAACTTTCCAACATATGCTATTCATTTTACAAACCCTTTGCGTACATAGTACCTGTAATTCATGGATGCATAGTTAGTCACTTTTACATTAGTTTCATTAGATGTTCATTAGTAAGGTTTGATTCCCTCTCATACTTGCAACAAAAAACATGTATTAGCTGATGCATCCATATAAAATAACCAAGAGCATGTCAAACCATGAATTAAATCTAGATCAAGAGCACACCGTATAATAATAAATACACCATGCATGTAGCATATAATTAACCAAAAATAAAGCCATCAAAAACCAGTCATGTAAACAATAGTAAATAAAAAAATATGCTCATTGATAATCAATAAATAATAGCACATATTATCATATGAGAAGTACCAACCAAGCTAGGGACTTCCATGTACCACCCGACCATAGGTTGGGCTGAACCAAATATTTCTTTCAGCCAATCACCCCCACACCATATTCCAAGCATGAATGTGGGATCATGGAAGAAACAAAACAAAAAAAAAACCAGGGCTTCCAGATGCCAAAACACATCAACCCTCAACTAGTGATTCCAACTCACAGTCTGAAATCATTAACACCAACCAAATTGGTCTCTACCTGTTAGCATAGTTCTTTGCTAAGTCATGAGTCCATCCCATAGTTTTTTTTTTTAGGATTAAAGTTCAAAAAATTTCAATTTTTTAAATTTTATTTTTTTGGCGCTACAGGAATTTCTGGAAGCACCCATTTTTTTAGCCTTTCAGATAATATGCTATTTCATGTTTCTGTCTTTTTATTTTTATTTCTGATGCTACCGGAATTTCTGGTAGCATACTCTATTTTTTAAATAAAACAAAAAAATCGCATCCGCTTTAGTTATACCACGTGTCATAGGGTTAATATGCATCAAATATTTTTTAAATCCTTTAGGATCTAATGATAGGTGTCATATTACAGTAAGTTAGCTAAGATCAGGTCATTGTATACATTGAGTCACATGTGTCATTCACAGTTAATGACTGAACCGTTACCCATCATGAATGTCTACTCCAAGTCCGTTATCCATACACTAAGGTACATGTTTTTCTGAATGAGAGGGATCATGGTGACCACACCACACACCATAATTGTTTGGATGGCTATACAACAATGCTGCCAGAAATTCCATCCAATCAACAACGCAGTTTGTGGAGGTGACTGCAGGTCATAAAAACACTTACCATAAGCCATTTGGAGCTCCCATACATAAAACACAACCAACTGAAGGTGGTGATGGTGTATCACATGGTGCACATCATGATCATGAATATTTCACATCATGATCATGAATATTTTTAATGATGGAGGGTGATTTGCATGGGGTGGTGAACCAAGATTTAGTTTTAAAACCACCTATAAAATAAGAATGTTTTCATTTGAAGTTTGAGCTGCTAGATTCGAATTTGCTGAGAGTTATAGTTGGGGAAGAAGTGTGGATTTCAGAAAATATTCCAGAGAAGAATATAGGCCACACCTGTAAGGTAAACTCTTCATATTTTGCCACCTATCATTTGCAAGAGACACAGTCATTTATTTTTCTGAAGATGACTAAAACAGGTGGTAAGATAAATCGAATAGAGCCATAGGGTGCATATTTGGTTGATGCTAATTCAAGGGTAAGAAATTTGTTTATGCAGTTAGGATGGTATCCTCTTTGTACCAAGTTATAAAGTTCTCATTCAGGAGTAGCCCTATAGTTTGCTAACTCTTTTAATGGATATGAGGCTACAATTTATGGCCTCACTTTGCAGGTTTTTGAAGACTCCATTGCTGAAGCCTTTAACCTTCCCTAGGAAGGAGAAAGGTGGTTCAAGGGACAAGTTATTACAAGAGGTGATATCAACAGCTTCCTCAAGGATGCTCACAGAGATCCAAATTAGGAAAAAGGCATCCCAAGTAGCTACCTTAATAATGACTGGGCAGAGGCAATTAAGCTTATGAAGATATACCTCACATGTGAAAGGAGGTATACAGTGGTATTCCTCTATCACATGAGGTTTATTTTTCATATTACATGGATATAGACATTGAATATGCCACTTTTCCTATTGAAAATACTGATCATGATGTCAGCAAGGGTTCAAAACCATAATGATGTTTCTGATTATTGTTTGTACCATCAAGCTTTGATCAAATTTCTGGTTGAATAAGAGTTGAGGAAGAGAAACTAGACTTAGGACCACTTTCTATTCTACAGGGTAGGCCAACCTGCACCTACACCTCCAGTTCCACAGTCAAACCCTCAACCTGTAAAGAGAAGAACAAAGAGAAAGGCCCAGAAATAAAACATTCATAAGAAGGCAAAAGGTAAGAAATAGAAGGTTTCTGTAGGAAAAACTGAAAGAAAGGTGGAAAAATGAGAGAGCTCCTTAGCAAGCAAGTCCAAGTCCATGAAGATAGTACTCCCTGTTCCTCCATTTCCAAATGTATACACTAGAGCCAGAAGACAAAGGTATGCAACAACAAATAACTCAAAAGCATAGGTGCTACTAGAATTTCCAAAAGAACATATTAAGAGAAAGTTGCAGAAGGAGTATCAACCTACACCATTAGATGAAGAACTCCTAAAGGATGCTAGATATGAAATCAATAGTAAGAAGAAGAAATAAGAAGCTAAACCTATTGCTAGCACCCGAAATAGACAGACAAGAGATAGCAATAAGTTTAGTCTTAAATCCAAGGCTCTACACAAGCCAAGCCTAATGACAGAAGTCATTGAAATTTAAGGGAAACCTGAAGGTTCAAAGACAGAGAAATTAGAGAAATCCATGAAGAAAAGCAAGAAAAAAACCCCTTAAGAACAAAAATCAGAGCCCTCAAAAAGAAGAAAAACACAAAAGGGTTCTAAGGAGGACAAAGACCCTGTCAAGGAGGCAACTATAAGAGCAACCAGATCCAGAACATCAGTTGCTAACAACAAAACTGATTTAGATAAATTGGCTAAAGCTGCAACATACATAGAGGAAAGGTAAAAAGGTTTTTGATACTAATTCCTTTTTTCTTATCAATTACAAAATTTTAACAACAACCTAGGTGTCATGGAATAAAATTCGGCACAAAATTTTCAGAATTTTTTGTGTATTTTGAAAAAGAAACAGGGTGCTACTGAAATTTCTGGTAGCATTCTAGATTTTGCGCAACTACAGGTTTTTTACTGGAAATTTTGGCAACACTTGTTTTAACTGAATTTAGACACCTGTCAGCAAGTTTTTCCGAGCCAGTTAAGGATGGATAAGAACCCATAACCAAATGGAAAATACAAGTGATGGTGAGAGGTGGTTATGAGGTTGTTGGAGGTCTTATTAAATGAATCTACATGGTTATTAAAGACCCAAGACAAAAGGAGATAATTCAACAGAAAAAGGGGCAGCATGACAACACATTCAACATTCCAGCCAAAACTTTTTCTCTTCCTCTTTCTCCATCCATCCTTTCTATTATATTTCGAGGAGATAAGGATGTAATATCTTTTGACACATATGTTATGTTAGAATTAATGTTTCCTTCTTTTTAGAAGAGATGGAGTTGGTTCCTCTCTTGCTATATATAACACTTGTAAATACTATTTTCAGGTTGGATGTTAGTCCACCTAAAGATTGAATATAATAAAAAACCATTTTTTCTTCATGCTGGAGGATTTTGTGACTCAAGGAACATATAATATGTGGTGTGTATATTTTCTTTGTTAATTTATTCTAAAATATGAATTGAAAAAATTAGTGAAGTGTGAGTGAGAAGATGTTAAAGGATTTAACAATAAATTAGCTGCTTTCATTTTTCTGCAACTTGTATGTGTGTAATCGAACATGCCAGTGAATATTTCAAAAATGATTTGTGGAATACTTTATACACGAAATCTATTTTCTAAGTGTTGTTTTCTTAACATAAACAGAGTTTGTGTTAAAGGTCATATTCATAACTGTGTGACTGATTTAGGATAAGAATATTTCCTGAAATAGTTACTAGCTATTCATCTTCTTCCACTTGTGTACTCTGCTCCCTATACTACCTTTTACCCACAAAATTTATACTTGCCACATCTTTCCAAATGCATGAAAGTCTTAAAGAACATTAAATCATTTCAAAATCCTTGAGAAAGCCATCCAGTCCCACCACTTAGACAACCCCTTTAATATTTGAAATGAACTATGATGTGAAAGGCTTACTCCTTAAGTAGTCAAGGAGTGAATTCTTACGCTAACACTACCCAAGTTATCTAGGGCTCTAGAGTGTTTGTTCCAACCCCGAATCCAGGAACTAATAATTCAACCCACAACCCTCCAGGGCTCCAAAGCATTTGTCCAACCTAGATCTAGGGACTAGTAACTCAACCCACCAAGGGCTCAAGAGTGTCTGTCCAAACCTAGGCTCCATGACTATTAACTCAACCCGAGATGTTCCAGGGCTTCTAGAGCATTTTTTCCAACCAATGGCTCTAGGAACTAGTACCTCAACCCATAACCATAAGAAACCCGAGCACCAGTAAAAAAGAAGAAGTGGAAAATCCCACAACACCATGGTTATCCAAGAAATGGAAAGGCAAGGCTAAAACCATTGTCAATCCAGGAAAATATCCTTGCCATTGACATCACGTACCAAGAAACCACATGCATGTACGATGCATGCCAAAACTAGTAAGGAAATTATACATGCAACCTATTACCTACAAATCAATCTAGCTACAACTTCTGATCCAACTGTTCCCTTCCGCTTTCCTTCTTTCCGTTTGCCTGCTTTCTCCAAATCCAAGTGAATACTAGAGTGCTCCAGGCATGCTTCAAGAATTCTCTAAGTGTGAAAGAGTATGAGAGAATGAGATAATAGAAGAGAGCTCCAAAACTAAACTGAAAAAAGGTTGTGAACTGATCCTTAGAAGCCTTTTTATCATCGAGGCCTCTATTTTCTTCATTTTCCTTCATTTTTCCTTCAATTTCCCTCTCATGCAAATTTGTGACCCTTCATCATCCTTTTCTCCTATTTTCCTTTTTTTTAATAAATAAAATTCCAATTAATGCCTTTTTTCCTTTGCCAATTTCCATATCCATTTATTAATTGCAAGTGATACCCATCATTATGCTTTTTCCAACATTCAACTTGGAATATGTGTCCCACGAACTAGGTCTTATATTTTTTTTACATGGAAAATTAGCGAGGGATTGTTACAATGTGGCCCAATGGATCAAAAACACATGGCCCTGTGGAACAACCCCATGTGACTCTATTTCATTGGTCAAAATATTGTAACAGTTTGGAACCGATAATATTGGAACACATGACCTTCAAGTTACAAGTCAAATGATTAACAAATAAGTTACAAGCAACAACTATGAGAAATTACATGGTTATGCTAAGGTTTAGTTTTTTATTATATATTAAATATGTCAGTCCCGCCAAAGATAGTACACATTCCATATTAAACTCTAACCATATTAAATGATAACTCCTATGAAAAAAATCAATGGTTTATTCAATACATTGGATATAGTTTTAACATATGTTATGTTATAGTTGGTTGTTATATGATATATGGTTCAGTTTTAACATATGTTATGTTATAGTTGGTTGTTATATGGTATATGAACCATATACCATGTTGTAAGCACATAAATGGACCTCGTATTTCATATTCCTACAACAAATATATTGAAGTGGTTATTATGGGAATTATCATATATAATATCAAATGACAATACATTGGATTGGTTACGTTGACACCAAATTCCATGTACCAACGACATGCCATATATATCTTGGTTGGAGTTTGGCATGTCGTTCAAACGACATGCCATATATATCTTGGTTCCATATATATCTTGGTTCGATCGTATTTGATGAGAGCACATGCATTAACAAGGTATGATATGGCTGCATTGGATGTAACGAAATATTGTTGCCATGTTATTTTTAACATATTTGTTGAAACAACATTTCACATATGGTAAGGTTGTTATTTATGGTTACAACAACATACCGAATATAAAATATGGTTGTAACAATAATATAAATGCACACTTTTTTTTATGTAATAGGACAACATTATATAAACGAAGAGGTTTTTCCCATTGAGAAACAAGTCTCTTTGGTGCACAAGCTTTGTAGGTGTATAATTTTGGAGTTTCAAGAGCTTTTGAGAGAGATTTGAGGTTGTAAAGCTTTGAAGTGTCAAGAGTGTTTAAGCTCAATTTTTGAGCCTACATATTTTGTAGACAAAGTGGTTTTGTTGAGAGCTTTCATTTGTAGCAACCTAAGGAAGTTTTTTGTGGCAATCAGAAGCCACTTCCTGGTAGCAGTAGCTCACTTTGTAGCAGGCCTTGGGATGCATTTTGGTGATGTAATAAAGCGTTTGAGGCTTAACATCATATTTTCCTTATTTTATTCTTGTCTCGATATTTTTATATTTTGTTTTAGATTGCAACTTCCTTTAAAGTCTTCAAAACTGATTTAAATATTATGTTGGTTTAAGTTTTATCATACACACTTGAACATTTTTACAAGCCAAGTGACTTTAAAATATCCTAAATCAAGTCTAGATCAAGTGGTATTAGAGCAAGTTTGATGGTGGTTTGTGAGTGTGCATGGTAACCAGGAGCAAATTCAAGGTAGGTGAAGGAACACTTATTGAAGGCAATCCAGAAATTGGATTGAGAAGCTTTACTAGAAGAAGATAAATTTCATCACACGAGGGAGAGAAAAATCCTTTAGATTCCCAAAAATAGTTTCGTGAAGATTTCATGGCGTTGAAGGCCATGGTTGATGAAATGTACTAGGAATGGAAGAAGTTTGGAAAAGGAAGCTCACTGAAGAAAGTAAAAGATAAATATTCAGAAATGTATCCTCATTCTTCTCACTCTCCTCCTAATTCTCTTAGTCATTTTGAGAAACAATCTCAAAATGTTGGATTGAGGTTGTTAAACAAGATGGGATATGAGGGGCAGGGATTTTGAATTCATAAAGAAGGTATAATTGAGCCTTTAATAGTGGAAGCAAGAATTCATTATGTAGGATTGGGGTATGGTGAAGGGGAATGCTCCAAAGTAGTGGAAGCAAGGAATTCTCCAAATGAAGAACCATTACAAAGAATAACCTATGAGAAGCTAAGGCACATCAATTTAAGGATGTGATAAAGCATGTCAGATGTCCAAGAGAAGAATGAAAACACATTCTCCTTGGCATGTGTGAGCCAAAGACAACCATCAAATGTAAAATACAGCTAATTATTCCAAAATTCCTTTTGATTATATGAATATTGGAAATGTTGAAAGTTTATGGTATAGGAAACCATGCAAATTTTGTAGATTGAATAATCATAATGTTTCCAAGTGTTGGAAAATGATGGCTTTGTACAATTTTTTTTTGGAAAGGGACATGAAATGAAGACCCATATCCACAAAAAAAGAGAGAGAAGGGTAAGAAAATTTGGATTTTTAAAATCCTTTGCACTTATTGCAACAAGGGTGGACATCGAGAAGCTAAATGTTGGAAACTCCATCTGTAGCTTCGTTTGGAGAAGGACAATAATATTGAAGATAATTTGTCACTGGTGAAAAGAGGGTAGTTGAAAAGGCTTATGTTTGTAAGAAAAACCTCTTCACTCATGTCTACAAATGTGGAAAAAGAAGGCGATCTGAAGCATATAAATGAGGTAGTTACATGAAGGTCTAACTATCATGTGTTTCAGGAAACATTGACACTTCGCAATCATAATTTTCCATGGGAACCTCTCAAAAGGATTAAAAATATTGTTAGAACATTCTCATTAACATTCTTGTATTTTTTATTGCTTCTAATGTGTTGTACATGGAAAGTGGCTGAAGTAACACTTACAAAAGGATTTGGGAAATTGTAGATGGCTAACAATGTGGTTTCAATTGTCATAATTATTGTAAAACTTTATGTGATGAGCATAGTACAAAAAATAGTGTGGAAAAAAACTGGACAAGTGGGGAGGTAGATCTCACACTAATTTTCTGATCAATAACCTTTTGGAGATCCAAAATCCTCTCAGTGGGGAGGATTGATCTGGGAGTATTCAAAAAGGCCTAAAATTAAAAGCCTCCAAAATTATATGGAAATAGCATCGTTAATTAGAGTTGAAAAAATTATTCTAAAGCAATTTGAATCGCATTAATTCGACTCTGTATGAGAAAGTTATTGTAGTTTGAAGTTTTGCGACATTAGGTAAAAATCCAAAGTCAAAGTCAAAGTCAAAGTGACACATGACACGTCTTGGAGTTGACAAGTGGCATGTCTTGAAGTTCACAAATGGCACAATGAGAAGCCGACACTTTGTATGTTGAAGGCTCAAAATGTGGCCCAATGGATGGGCGACACATGGCCATGTGGAAAAGTTCCACATGACTCTATTTCGTTGGTAAAAAAATTGTAACAATTTGGCATTGACAATATTGGAACACATGACCTCTGGGTTAGAAGCCAAATGATTAACCAATAGGATACAAGTTTCTTATTATATATTAAGTATGGTGGTCCCATCAAGGATAGTACACATTGCATATTAAATTTCAACCATATTAAACAATGACCCCTATGCAACGAATCAATGGTATATTAAGTATGTTGGATATAGTTTTAACAGATGCAATGCTATAGTTAGTTGTTATATGGTATATGAAACATATACAATGGTGTAAACATATAAATGGACCACGTATTAAATATGCCTACAAAAAATATGTTGGTGTGGTTATTATGGGAATTACCATATATAATATGGACGTTAAATGAAAATACATTGGAGTGGTTATGTTAACACCAAATTCCATGCACGTGGTTGGAGTTTGGTATGCCATTCAAGCTACATGCCATATATATGTTGGTTTGATCTCAAGGGGATTAGCTTCTCATGAATTTCAAAGCCTACTTATTAAGGATTCAATCCTACCATTGATTTATTAACTTCCCATTATTTGTATATATGGAAAAATTCTCTTTAATCAGATCCATAGATGAATAGAAGAGCTTCCATATGGACAAGGCCTCATTTTAGAGCCACGGGAAATTTGAGGCTGAAATCTCGAATTTGTTGAAAGTATTTACACACATAACTTCTTTCCATTGTGAAAAATGATTTGAAATGTATTTCCACCTCAACTTGGCACTTAATGCAATATTAATAAGGGAGTGATCATGGATCCCCAGGCCACCCTGGGTCTTTAGGGATTTTACCAAGCCAATTTGATGAGATGGAACTTTTTGTGGCTCTGCTTACCACCTTCCCACAAAAAATTCCTCATAATTTTAGCGATTTTAGAAAGAGTCCCAACTGGTGCTAGGAGAGCTGTGAATTGGTAAAGAGGAAAGCCTGATAATACTTCTTTAATAGGAAATTGATTCCAACTAATTTCAACCAAATCCCTCCCCACTGTATAGCTTGGACTTGAATTTTGTAGTAATTCCTGACGAGGCTTGGGAATAATGGGATTTAAAACATATAATAATCTCCAAATATCTAAAATATTTCCAAGAGGATACAATATGACTCCTAAGAAAGAGACCCAATTGTTTATGAAGAAGGGGGCTAATATTCCAAGAATAGATATATGTTTTTATATGATTAGTAAGACCTCAAAAATCCAATAGATACTGATTTATAACATGCCTAAATTAACCTTCAATAGTTAATGAGGATCCTCCCAACAAGCGGGTATTATCCGCAAAAGGGGAGCAATTTATACTCTTGATGCCTGAGATATATCTTATACCCAAAAGGTTTCCATTTCTTCATTAATATTCAATTCATCATCTTAATGAATCTTCCATCAAGATGTAGAGGAAAGGTGATAGGGGGAACCCTTGATGAAGCCCTCTTAAGGTTTTAAAAAAGCCCAAGGAGTGGTGTTAACATGGAAAATTTGTACACACATTTTTACAGGTCAGATGACACCCAGAGTCAAACAACAACATGAACAGGTGAAAATTTTCTATCTATAAACATCATGAAAATAAAAAAATCAAAGGTTTTTCAGATGTAAAACTCGGAATATCCACAGTCGTCATTTTTAGTCTACGTTTTGAGTATAAATCAAGACTCATCTTCAAGACAACCTGCTAAGAAGAGAGAAGATCAGGGTCAATAAATAGTGGAAAGAAGGAGATGAAAGGGCTGACCATTTCTTAAATTTTTAAAAAGTAATTAGCTATTTATTTTAGTTTTTTCAAAATTTATTTTATTTTATTTCTAATTTAATAATGACAGATGTAAATTTTTTATTATTATTGTTTATTGAATTATTTATTAGCTACCCTACCCTAATTAATATTAAAATTAATTTTATTAAAAATTTTATTTTATTTGTTAATACTAAATTTTAGAGGAAATGTTTAGGTAGTTATGACAAAAATATTTTAAGATGGTTACCATATATTGAAATGGTTAAATATAAAATTTTAAATTATTGTAATAAAATCAAAGGTTTTCCAAAGTCCCATTTAAAAAATCAATCGGTGTGAGCTCTTCAAAGGCATAAATTCAATATCGCGTGACTTTTCCTTTGATAACCGCGTGGGTTGCCCAAAGTCCAATCACTAGTCTAGGACCACTCCACATGATTTTAGCTGGGATTCCATGACAATTACTACCCAAGGATAGCTGATTTAGAGTCAATTGAGAGATATGAAACCTCTAAAGGCATCCTCTTGTCCTTCTCTAAAGTCATTTTCTCATTGATGAGCCAAGGGAGGCAAAGAGGAGTTCAATTCTATATAAACATGGCATTTGAAGACCAAGAAGAAGAAGAATCTCATGCAATGTTATGCTGACAAAATTGCTCCAAAGCGATCTTTCATTCAATTGTGAAAAAGAAGTTTACGCATTGTTATGATGGAAAAATTGCTCCAAATGAAATCCCAAATTTCATTGTTGAGAGAGTTCCACCACTATTGAGAGTTCTCTTTGCTTCTTTGGGAGAGAGTGTGTTTGCAAAGGATATCGAAGAAGGGAAATCCTTTCTGAGAGCTCTTGAGCACCATTGCTCAAGAACCTCTCTTCAAGTTTCTTGATATCTTATTTTTAGCTCTTCTACTGCTTGCAATCAATAAATAGGATATTTTCCCTATATCTTTGTTGATATGCTATTAATTCATTAAGCTCGTTTCAAGTTATTTTCATCAAGGGTAACCAAATTTTTGAATAATGATACTTAGTTTCTTTGAAGCTTACATTTTTCACACCCTAAGCGAAGATAAGTCTCTCTAAAAACAACCTTAACACTTGAACACAATAATTCCCCACATGGGTCACTGAATAATTTAAAATTCAGGTTAGGATTATGGGGTAGGAATCCCATAAACCAATAATGGTCATTTTCATCTTAAAAAATAGAAGTTGGCTTCTAGGGAGCTTAAAATCCTTCATCATCCCACATTCAAAATTGGCACGCGTTAGAAAACCCATGAAGGGGGTAAGGCTTAGGTGGTGGAATGTCACATATCTTCATGTCGTCTCCTGACGCATCACAGGGGTATTGCATCCAAACCCGACAATCAAAAATTGAGATTTGACCGCCCCCATGGGAAGAAGGTAACCTTAGTGGCTAAATCCTTAGGAAATTTTCCCTATAGTTTGAGGTGTGGGAGCACGAAGACCTGAGGTGATCTTGGTTAGGCTGTTGGAAACGTCGCAAGTAATTTTGGGATATCACCACTGTTGTAACTCCTAGAGACAGCTTAGAGTTTCCATAGACCAGTGCCTAGGACATCTTATATAACAGAGAAACATGATTATGTAGTGAGAAGGATCTCATCAAACCAAGCTCTCGGACTATTTCTTGTCAAATGAGAAAACTAAAATTTCAGTGGTATCCAATATTTCAGAAGCTTAAAGCTGAAGAGACAATCCTGAATAAGCAAGATATTAAGTCCCAACATAAATGCACAAGACAATTTCAAGACAGTCCGTTTGTAACAAGGGCTGGATTCTCGAATAGTTCACAGAGAAAGATGGTATAAAAGTATTTACTGAGAATGTAGAAAAGAGGAGATATTAACTGATACAAAGATAATACTCAGAAACATACGTTAGCATGTGATGGGCTTGAACCTTAAGAATCCATACATGGCAACCACGTTCGTAAATAATACTTCATAACATTTAACATAGCAGAAATGCGAATGAGGTGAAAATGGAATGACATATTACATCTGAGCCATATTTAAAGTGCCGAGAAGCTAATGAAATAAGTATCCACAGGGATAAATTCATAACATAAAGCAGCCAGCTACTCGCATTCCATAATGTAATATCAGATATATGGATATAAGCAAAACGGATAACAACACTACAACACACCAGAGAGAATAACACACTATGAAGAAACAAGACCAGAATCCTTATCCAAAACAGAACTTCTTTTCATTGAGACCCTACGGGCCCTTTTCATTCATATTGAGACTTTCACAAACTGTTAAACAAGAAGACACTACACAATATTTCCTCCAAAATTTTGGAACCTTTCTTTCTTCTTTGATATACCTTATATAGGATTCCTCCCATTTCAGCGAGAAGACATTTCGGGAAAATATCTTCTTCGCATGGGCAAAATTTGTTAGATGTCATTTTCATAACAACCAAAATTTCATGATGGGGAATCAAAACTCCCATCATATGTAAACAGGCCCCAGGCCATTTTCAAAACAGAAATTTAAACAAATGTTTGATGTAAAAAGTAAAACGCAAGAGTGGGGGAAAAACAACCCACTCGGAACTTTGAAAGAAATAAACTAAATGAAAGTGAAATAGGCCATTTAAACCATATCATGAGTTCACTGAAAAGTCACGGGCGAGGCTGAGTGGAAGCCGTTGCAGATTCGGGCAGAGGCACGTTTGCGGAGGAACTAGTATGCTGACTAATAAACTGTGTCAGTCTCTGCTGACTCTCAGAATTTGGTTCGGGCATCGCTGAGAGCTTCTCCACCTTGATAAAAGCTTCACCGAGAGCGTGAATACCTGCCTCAGTAGGGATCTGATGTCTGATCATGTAAAGGAGATTAAACTCCTTTTTGAGGACTGTAACAATTGTACTGGCTTTGAGCTGGGTCGCTTTCCCCATCTGGAGGTCAGTCCGATCTCTTTCAATTTGCAAACGAGCTGTGTATTGGTCTAGAAGCACAAGCACGGTAGGAGCGGTTGGTTCCCAGCAGGAAGGGAGTCCGGCTGTGGTAATCTCATCCCATATCTCGTCAAACCGTTTGACACTGTCGACCACCCGTTGAAGGGCCCTTGAAGCCGCTGCTCGGGCTTCCTCTTTGTCGATGATCTTCTGGCACTCGATGACCTCTGTAAATCGGCTGGAGATACCATGTTTCCCCAAGTCGTTTTCCCTTAGTGCATAAAGGAATGAGATGTAATCCCCAGCGTGTTGAGCTCTGTTAGGCAGATCACCCCCTGCCTCCTGCAACTTTCTATTGAGATAAGGAATAGTAGACTTGAGCTCCCCTATCATTGTCAAGAACTCCCATTGCTCGGTTACCGCCGTGATTATGTCTGACCAGATTATGCTTCTGGCCTCGAGAAGGGTGAGGTTCCCCTTTGCTCGACTCTTCATGTCAGCAATGGTTTTGTGCTGCTCCGCCGTGACCTTTTTCTCTTCCTCAACTTCCCTTTGTAGTCCCTCAACTGTTCTGGCATTTTCGGCCAGGGAGCTCTCCAATTCTGCGATCTTTTGCCTGGCCGTGGATGCTTATTTCTCCAGCACTTCAATCTCAGCTCTGGCCGTGGACAGTTGTGCTGACAACGAGCTGGCTCCACTTGACACTTCAGCCGTCTGACAGCTGTGCGCATCCCACCTGGCCTGCAATTCGGTTGCTCTGTTCTGTAATTCACTGATCCTTTCGGCCATTTTTTCTTTCTCTTCCCTCTCCTTGAATAGCCTAGCAGACAGCTCCTTTTTCTCTTCCTTTGCCTGTACCAATTCGGCTGTTTGCACATGATGCGAAGCCGGTATGCGAGCCTGTCTCTTTGCGGATGAGATCTCCTTCTGCAACTTACTTATAAGTGCTGCTTGGGCACCCTTCCCTCCTTCATCTGAATTTTTGATTTGGTCCTGGAGATCACGCACCTGGTGTGCGTTGGCACGGCAAGAAACTTGTTCCGCTACAAAGGATGCCCTCAACTGGTCATATTTCTGTTCTGTCTTCTTTAATGCGAGGGTGAGCTGTGATAGCTTATCCTTCATCATGTCACAAAACGTTTGGAACAGGTCGCACATGTCATTTACCGGTACCTTTTGCATATCAATGGCCAATTCGAGCACCTTATAACTAGGAACATCATAATTTGGGTCCAGGATGGCCTCTGCCATAGACAGTACCAGGCTTTCAGTATCCGCATTGATGGAGGCAGAGAGCCTAGTATGGTATTTTTCCACGTACCCCCCTAATTCGGCCTTGTATCGGTCTCGGATCGCTTTGTTCATCTGCTCCCTTTCGCTCGCCTTGGATGAGGTGGGCTCATTGATGGCCTGCGTAACCTCTGTGTAATCGGAAGAGGCGACACTGTCCCTCAACACTGTTATCCCTGCCTTGCCTTTATCGAATTCGCCAAATTTCGTGAAGGGTTCCAGTAATTGCCCTTCTCCTATGACTTCCGCTTCACTGGTGGCCACCCTCTGCCTCTTGGGCGGTGGTGCTACTCCTGAGGTACCTGCCTCTTCTTCACCGGTGCCCCTGTTCACTTCCTCCTCTTCCCCTGTAGCAGACGAGTCTGTCTCCATCTGCGAAAACATGGGCCAAATTTCGAGGTTAGCCCTCCACTCCATAAATGGCCTCGGCTCATGTATGTAGGGCGTAGACCTGTTTCTTTTTCTTTTATTTGAAATAATTTCTCGTGGGTCATAAGCCCAGCTTTTCCCCAACGTCAGGTCCATGTTTTGCAGCATTTTTTCAGCAATTGGGAGGGCATATCTAGAGTTTACCATGAAGGGGCCGATTTGGACAGGAAGCCTTAGGATGTAGCCTTTCTTAGCAGGAACAAAATGGAGCTGGTCGGCTTTGAGGGCTTGGCGGATGTACTCGAGGGCGTAAAATCGTCGGACGGGGAAAACTGGCAACCGGTATGGAGCAACTTCGGCTCCATAGACCCAAATTTCAGTGCAATCTTCAGAAAGGAACCAATCTTCGGTACACTGGTATTTCCCAGCCTGCAGCCAGCGTTTCATCTCTAGGAAAACCCTAGGGGAAGGCGTGTCGTGAATGATGGTGTAGGCGATGGACATGAAAGTGTTCACGAAGTTCGCATAACCCTCTCCCCTAGGTAAATGACGGACGGAGAAATTCCAGTCGAAGACTGGTCTGGTTTGAGAATTCTCAGAATAGACCCTGTCTAACCCCAAATGGTCGAACTTATCTGCATGCTGGAACAAGAAGAGGTAGAACACCATTGAGCAGAAGCGAAACTGGCGGGCTTGTGCGAGCTCTTGGAATTGGGTTAGGATGGTAGAGGAGAGGAAACCAGGAATGTCCAATACAACCCCATTCTGTGACATGAGCCATAAAAAGCGAATGCATACCATAGAAATGTCTTCCGGGCTCCCTATCCCCAAAAGGTCGGCGATGAGAGACAGAACGGGTCGAACTTCTTCGACGAACAGACTTAGTGAAAACGGCTCTAATGTAGGCAGGGAAGTTGCCTGGTCGACGGTTATGGAGGATATGAAGGCACAGTGGGCTTCCCTTGACTGTTTATTGAACTGGGTTGTCAAGGTTTCGTCTTTGAAACTGATATATGTGTCGCTGGCAGGGAAACGGAGGGCTTGTCTGAAAACATCGGGAGAAAGGGAAAAAACTTTGTTCCCCTGAGGAGAAACGAAAGCGCCCCGGTGTACATCATAGGCATCTCTGAGCCAGGTGATAAAATCAATACAAGAATGGACCTGGGGGGTGATTTGGTGGTAGAAGCCAGACACGATAACTCGGAAACGGTCTGCATTCTTGCAATGGCGGCCAAAAAGCAGGGGTTTGATACTGCGTATGTCAAAAGGATATTTTGGGTCGCAGATACCAGACTGCAAGTCGTAGAGGGGTTCAAAACCAGGGGGGTTCCTAGACTCACGGACTTGGGGGGTTTCAGGCTCGTTCTTCTTGGGCGTTCCTCTCCCCATGGCTGACATTTTAACAATTTTGAAAAGAGAAAGTAAACAGAGGGAAAATGGAGAATGGAATACCTGAACAGAGGGTGACAATGCTCGGGAAAGCGACGCGGGGAACCCTGACAGTGATTGGGGTATACCAGGCACTCTTCCCTACTTGGTATTTGCCGTAGAAAGTAACCTGTGTCTTTTTACTGGAGAGAAATACGGGAGTTTGTTACTACTAGAGCAGGCTGTTCAGGTTAAAAAGGCGGATGAGTGGGATGACAGAAGGCAAGTGTCGTAAGGACACTGACAATGAGACACGTGGTGCGTGGGGATTGGGGATGTCAAGGTGTAGGTGCGCGCCTTGTGTCGGGTTAAAGGCTGGTACGGGTCTCAGTACCAGCTGATCTAATGAACTTTACCTTACCTTTTATCCACATATGCTGTCCAATTCTTACCGCGCGTGATTTCCTACGCCGAATTAACACATGGCTTTCCCCGCTGTGCGAGTCCACCTTTGCTCCGCCACGTAACCACATCCTGTGGCCTGTTCTTACCATCCCCTTCCAACTTTGAGTCTTTACCATGCCACGTGTCGCCAGTCCGCGAGGGTATGGGTCTCATCCTTTCCCCGTTGCTCGACCCCCTCGGACTTTCCCCACGTGCTTTCTTTCGTGGCGGCGGCTCCTTTTAATATATCCGTTAGTGTTTAGCGCTGCGTCCTCTTTTGCCTTTATACTTCCTGTTTACTTATTGTTCAGCCCTTCACCGCTTTGCGTTGTTTTCCCATTGGCTTTAATACATGCGCATTTCACCACCTTCTCTCTTTTCGACCCATTTTATTTAAATATTTTCCATTTGATATAAAACATTAATGCGTAGCTTGTCCATTCTTTAGTACTCCCGTGGCTAATGATAAAGATTGAACAACAACCACAGTATCCCCCTGGAGTGTAAAAACTCTAGTAAACTTGATAAATATATATATTATGTTGATAAAAGATGAGATATGAGATATGATTACAATGGGGAATCACCGAGGCTTTAAATATAGCCTCATGGTGTCCCTTGGTGAAGAGGCATGATCTTTGATCATGCCCTTTCACTTAATAAAACCTAATATAACTATATCTAACTAACAATTAATAAAATATACATAACATTGCCCCTCTCTTAAATATGCTTTGTCCTCAAAGCATATGTAATGATGGACAATGTTGATGAACGCCTGGGTTTCTTGAGCGGTTGGCTCTTGCTTCCCACATTTTAAAAAGATCGTGGAGCATATTCTCGAGTTCAATCTTTTGTTGATCTGGATAGTGAAAATATCTGATATCGACAGGGTCGGATGCTGTCTTGACTTCTGGTGACTCTTCGTGGCTCCCTTTTGAAGATGACATTTCCAACTGATGACATTTTACTGTAGATGTTGGCGCTCCTATTTCAATCATATTTTTCATCAGAGAGGAAGATACGACTTGATCTTCTGGGGCTTGGAATCCATACAACCTGTGTTTCTGCCCTTTCCACTTCAAACTTATAAACTACTTCTGATGGTTGGCAGAATAAGTACCTAAGGTTTGTAGCCATTGAATTCCCAAGACCACATCTACTCCTCGTAATGGAATGGTGTAGAATGGAGATTCTAAATGAAAATTTTTTATATGTAGTTTGAATTTATGGCATTTCCCTACTTTCTCAATCTTCTTACCATCGGCCACCATTACCTTCATATTAGGCATGGGGAAGGTAAATATGTTAAGTCTTTTTGCCATGGCTAAATCTAGAAAATTGTGGGTACTGCCAGTGTCGACGAGAACCATTACGTTGTTGTTCTTGATATGTCCTCTTAACCTTAGAGTTTGAGGTTGTGATACACCTGTCATCACTGATAATGACACTTGTGGAATAGTTTCACCATCCACTTTTGGAGAGAACTCTAAGTTGTCTTCTAATCCTTCTATATATGAATCATTACTGTTAGCGTTGTTAGTTGCTTCACAACTGTATAGATTTTTTGCTTTTCCATTAGCACATCTGTGCTTAGGGTCCCAGTTTTCACCGCAATGTTTGCACTTTCCCTCTCGCATTCTTTGTTTTTCCAGACTAGATTTTTCTTCTTCACAAAGATGGTGTGGGACATATTTTGTGTCATCTATATTTTCAGATTGAGGAAATCTGTGTCTCGAATATACTTTTTCTGGTTTTGATAACCTTTCAAATTTCTTTTCAGCAGCTTTTGCTTTTTGCCTTGCTACTTCTACAGACGTAATTTCATGTAGTTTGAGCTCTTCTTGTATATGGATTTTAAGTCCTGAGATGTAAGAATAGATTAAACGAGATTCCGACAATCCGGGCACTCGTGTTGCCAAGGTCTCCCATTCTCGAGTGTACTCATCCACATCTCCTTTTTGGCGTAATTTGATAAACATTGAAAAAAACTTTTCTTCTTTTATGCCTTGAAACCTTTTGAAGAATGCATCCTTAAATTTCGTCCAACTGATAGCGAGCGTCATCTTTTTCCACCACATATACCAATTATATGCTTCTCCTTCCATTTTCATGGAAGCATGTTTAATTTTTTCATCATCACTAGTAATGTCATAGATCTCAAAATATTATTCCGCTTTATTAAGCCATGCAACGCTATTTTTTTCATTACCATCAAATTTGGGTAGCTCGATTTTGGCTTTTCGCTGATATGCTAATGGTGGAACAAGAACGGGATATTGATTAGCAAATGCATTCCAGAGCTGCTTATTTTGAAAATCTGCATTACTATCTTCTTGATGATGTGGGGAATCGGTTTTTTCCTGATGCTCTTCTGAGTTCCCTGAATCTACGGAATTGTTTTGTTGATTTTGTTCCCTGTTAGGAGATATTGGGGATTGTGTCTGACTTAACTTATCTATCTTATCATTTAGCTTATTGAAGAGTTCTGTCATATTGTTCATTGCTTCGCTCTGCTTTTCTGTGGCCTCGTGATGATTTAGCCACATTTGTCTTTCTATTCGATTTGTCGTATCATGAATCTTTTTGATGTCGTTGGAGTGCCCTGCAACTGTACCTTCAAGATCGACTAATCTTTTTCCGAATTCTTCGGAATTATTATTGATTTGTTTCTCAAGATCTCCTAATTTCTTCTGGAATTCAGCCATCGACATCGATGAAGACATTGAACGTGTATGAGGTGGGGAATATTTTTCTGCCAGTTTTTCCTTCTTTTCTTTAAAATTAATTAAGTAATTAATATTTAATTAATTAATTAATTATTATTATTATTTTTAATATTATAATTATTATTTATTTATATAAATAATAATAATTATTAATATTAATTTATTTGTATAAACTTTATATATATAAAATATATAAAATATATATAATTAATAATTATAATTATATAGTATATATACTATAGTTATATATAAAAAATAGTTCAACGTTGAAAAAGTACCCGTCCAGTTTTTGTTTTTTTTTTTTATAACCTCAGAATATTTCTTTTAAACAAATCGTTCACCATAAACTAACTTTTTCACGTATCTTCCGTAAGTCGCACTTCCCTCCACGAACAGTCACGATGCTTCAGAAGAAATTTATTTAAACAAATCGATTTTTTTTTCTTACCCTCGGCCTACAATTTAATGTGAGGACGCAATCCTGTCCGGATTTTATTATGAGGATATACCTACGCCAACCGTCACACTGTTTCACGATTTAGAAACGTATTTATTTGCTGGCATACTGTTTCGTCTGCGGCTGTGGTGGGCAGAACACGGAATAGAACATTGACCCGTAAACCTACAGGGAAAGACGGTGGAAAAAAAAATTTGAGTAACTGCGGAGGAGTTACTGCGGGGACGACAGACGAGGTTTCGATAGGAACAGTTGACCAGGCACAGTGGCAATTTGCAGAGTAGCTACAATGTCGTGGCTTAGGCGATAGTCTCTCTACAATAGTGTAACGTAGCCAATGAAATAGAGCGGCATCGACGACGGTTTGGTCAGGGACAACAGTCCATGAGGTGCCTATGCCGTAATTGTTTTTCTTTGTTTTCTTGTTTTAAAACACTCCCTCTTCCTGTGTTTGAAATCTATAATGATTTGTCTGTTTGTTTGAAGTGGATGGCTGGTGAAAGAGGTGGCCGGTGGGTGGAGTAGGGGAGACGGCGGTGGTGTGTGATGTAGGGGAGGACCAGGTTGTATGGCCATGAGGGAGTCGGTGAGGGAAGGGTTGAAGGGTGAGGAAAGGGTGATAGCATAGGAAATGTAGTGATAATGGGTGAGGGTGATAGCGTAGGAAATGTAGGGAATGAAGGCAGCAGGGTAGGGGATAGTGTAGGAGGGTGGAGAAGAACTGTAGATTTATTATATATATATATTCTTTTTTTTAAAACAAATGCTGTGGGGTGTAATGAGGGAAGCGCTGGGGTGTGAGTGCAGTGAGGGAATGAGCGTGTGGGCATTGGGAGGGAAAAATCTGCAGATTTTTTTTTTTTTTTTAAACTAAGGTTGCTTCCCACAAGCACTTGGTAAAAAAAATCTGCAATTTGGAATTCTTGTAATTCCTTAATTCTGGGTGATCACACAGATCCCGAAGAGCGATGGCTCTGATACCAATGGAGTGTAAAAACTCTGGTAAACTTGATAAATATATATATTATGTTGATAAAAGATGAGATATGAGATATGATTACAATGGGGAATCACCGAGGCTTTAAATATAGCCTCATGGTGTCCCTTGGTGAAGAGGCATGATCTTTGATCATGCCCTTTCACTTAATAAAACCTAATATAACTATATCTAACTAAAAATTAATAAAATATACATAACACCCCCATTATAAATCCTCTCTATAACTTGGGTTATTATTGGTTGCTAGAAGCATCACCGGTATTTTTAGGATGTGGCCCCAATACCTGACTATAATAATACTTGCAAGGTCCAGTTACTATTTGAGCAGAAAGGGCGTCTAGGTGTTTCTAGGATTTTTTATCATACGCAAAAAACACACAAAACTAATTTTTCTTTTATTGGTGACATCAACATAAAGTTAAAGGGAGAATCAACCATTTATTTTATCTTTGTCTTATGTATGTGGTTTATTTTCTTTAATAGAAATTCCCCTCTCACCATATAAATTAACTCTCACCCACATAGGCACCATAGGGGAACCAAGGGTTACCCATCACTCTCGTCACATTATAAACCTCCGCCATTTGTCTGGAGGTGTGCTAGGTCTCTCGTTTTCTAGGCGTCGAAGAAATCATTCAACCATATGATTGAGTCATTCTTTATTGGAGCAACCTTGATTGAGACCTCTCCCCCTCAAGGTACCCATTTTAATACCCCTGTAGGGAGTCCTCATACTACTTCCCCAAGTAGTCCTACTCATTCCTACCCACAAGGGAATACTTTTAAGACTATATCTCGAGGTCATTCCAACATGGTTAACACCAAATAAATCCCATTTTAGCTTCTTTAAACCTACCTAGTATAAATAAGCTCACACATGATCCAATTTCTCATAATCCACAATGGTCTCCCATGCCAACCAAGCTCCCTTTAGACATAACTAAGTTTGAAGGTAAATAGGGAGAAGATCCAGCCAACCACATCATGACCTTTCATTCGTGGTGTTCATCCAATAGTATCATTGAGGACTCAGTTCGCTTGAGACTATTTGAATGCACCCTCATGAGCCCTGTAGCGAAATGATATGTGAAAGAGCTAGCTCACTCCCATGGGACATTTGAATCCCTATCTCAATCATTCTTCACCTTATTACAACTCCTAATGTGTCATGACATAAGGCTTGAATTATTGACCCACTTTTGGAAAAATACCTCAACTCATATTTTAGACCATGTCCATGAGTGGCGAAAGTGTCGTAGCCTTTGTAAATTGAACGTAACAAAAGACCTCTACCTTGATTTCTTTTTGAAATCTCTTTTGCCAACAATTACAAAAGGTGTCGCTACAACCATGCGCTAGACGAAGGAAGAGGCTACTAGTAAAGATCAATAATTTGAGCTTATTTACACTCATTCATGGTACATTTACACTGTGCTCCCAAATGCTCCATGATTACAATGATTCAGACAAGATGAACTGATGCAGGAGCATCCTACTCCATAAATTCATTTTTGAAGAAACCTAAGGGGAAGGTTTATTTTGTGAAGGGAGAGATTCCCAAATGTTTAATTTATTATAATGATGAAGAATTTGTGATTGTTTTCGAATGTGTGAGAACATTTTAGATCTTAGGTGTTACAAGTTTCATGCATATTTTATGGAGCTGAAATATCCCTTGGAGATTGAGTTAGGGATTTTAGGAGTTTGGAGAGGATATTTTATAAGAGTTGAACTAAAATTAGTTCATAATCCTTTCATTGTAAATATGATATGCCTTGAAGGCATTCGAGGGGGGATTAGATAGGAAGAATATAGATTGAGGTTGGTGTGATAGGAAATGTGCAAAGGCCAATTAAGGCTGAAGACTCCAAAGGGACAAAGGAATGAGATCAGGCCTACGCAGGCTATGCCGAAGCTTTGTATAAATTATGTATATTTGTGAGATTTAATGAAAATTCTCTATTTGTGTGTGGGAATTAAACCTTGGCATATTAGTTTTTACATGTGACATTAATTCTTGTTATAATATGTGAGAAAGGTTATATTCTAGATGAATAAGGCTTTGTCTATAGGTTTGGCAGTAGTAAGGAAACCTTTTTAATTGAATTTGTAATTGGAATCCCTGAGCTAGAGACAAGATCGATTAAGATCATTGATCTATTCTATGATCAAATGGTCTACATAACGAACCTCTGTGAGCTATGTTTTGGGGTTTAATTTCTGTGGTTGTTAATTGTGTAAAATATGGTTTCTATTTTATGTTAGTTTCTCACATCGCGCATTAGAGTCATGACGGAGAAACAACTTGCTTAGAGTCTAGGTTGAACACAAGTTGAATTGCATGCTTTTGGTCAGATCTAAATTTGGTTAGATCCTTCAAGGATTTATCAGTTGAACTTGTGGATCGTGTCTCATAAACTGAGGAATTAAAGAAAATCAGAAAAATTACGATGAAGAATTGGAGTACTGGGTGAAACAGAGTATTGACAGGCCTTTGATGGAAAGATGCCACAATCAGGTCGCAGTGGAAGAATATAAATCTCAGAGAATAAACAAAAGTGTGAAGGTGGAATGGATGGTCGAGATTAGATCATAGAAATGAAGCAGGTTGGATGGACAGACGAGATCATATTGCAGATATGAAGTGAGATCGATGGATGGTTAAGATCCTATCACATAAATGAAGTGGAAGGTGAACGGTCAAGGTGAAACCTTGAGAGAGCAATTGGTTGAGTGTAATATATCTTGTGAAGGAGTAAATTATTCAGTATGAAGAGACATAAATCAACAACATGTAGAGATAAATAAGACAACATTGGAAACAAAATATTTCAAGTGGATAATAGGGAACAAAAGCAATAACAAGTAGGTGATTGATAATGCAAGTAAGAACAAGATGACTGCACAAAGGCAATTTAAGAATTGGGATCTAGGATGAATGTATACATCTACAAGGCAACAACAAGATGACAAAGCAAGTGGTGAGAAACAACATAAAGTTTGGAAAATAGGATGATTTCAACAACAACAATTCATGATTCAGAGATCATGGAACATTTTGTTCCTTGGGAGTCTGATGCAGGAGCATCCTAATCCATAAATTCATTTTTGACGAAACCTAAGGGGAAGGTTTATTTTATGAAGGGAGAGATTCCGAAATGTTTAATTTATTAAAATGATAATTAATTTTTGATTTTCTCGAATGTGTGAGAGTATTTGAGATCATAGGTGTTACAAGTTTCATGCATATTTTATGGAGCTGAAATATCTCTTGGAGATTGAGTTAGGGATTTTAGGAGTTTGGTGGGGAGATTTTATAAGATCTGAACTGAAATTAGTTCAGAATCCTTTCATTGTAAATATGATATGCCTTGAAGGCATTCAAGGGGGGATTATATAGGAAGCAAATAGAGTGAGGTTGGTATGATAGGAAGTGTGCAAAGGCCAATTAAGGCCGAAGACTCAAAAGGGCCAAAGGAATGAGATCAGGCCTAACTAGGCTATGTGGAAGCTTTGTATAACTTATGTATGTTTGTGAGATTTAATGAAAATTCTCTATTTGTGTGTGGGAATTAGACCTCTGTATATTAGTTTTTACATGTGATGTTAATTCTTGTTATAATCTGTGAGAAAGGTTATGTTCTGGATGAATAAGGCTTTGTATATAGGTTTGGTAGTAGTAAGGAAATTTTTTTAATTGAATATGTAATTGGAATCTCTGAGCCAGAGACAAGATCGATTAAGATCATTGATCTATTCTATTATCAAACGATCTACATAACGAACCTCTGTGAGTTACGTTTTGGGGTTGAATTTCCGTGGTTATTAATCCTGTAAAATGTGGTTTCTATTTTATGTTAGTCTCTCACATCTCGCATTAGAGTCGTGACGGAGAAACAACTTGCTTAGAGTATAGGTTGAACACAAGTTGAATTGCATGCGTTTGGCTCGATCGAAATTTGGTTAGATCCTTCAAGGATTTATCAGTTGAACTTGTGGATCGTGTCTCAGAAACTGAGAAATTGAAGAAAATCAAAGAAATTCCGACGAAGAATTGGAGTGCTGGGTGAAACAGAGTATCAACAAGCCTTTGATGGAAATACGCCACATTTAGGTCATAGTGGAAGCATATCAGTCTCAAAGAATAAACAAAAGCATGAAGGTGGAATGGATGGTCAAGATTAGATCGCAAAAATGAAGCAGGTTGGATGGACATACGAGATCATATCGCGGATCTGAAGTGAGAGAAATGGATGGTTAAGGTCCTGTCATAGAAATGATGTGTAAGGTGAATGGTCAAGATCGCATCGCAAAATTACAGTGGAAGATGGACGGTCGGGAAGCCATATCGCAACTAGAGAAATGAGGTCGATAAAGGATCTAGAGACTGCGATAAGGAGCCACGTGTCGTCTGAAGATTTTCTTCGCATATCACAATCGAGTGAAAGAACCTTGTTATTGCTATTTGTTGAAATGTACAACATGCGATAAGGTATTCACCATGATTTACGAAATCAAAAAATTTCAAACATTGCAATATATGTTATGTGTGATGAGAGATGAGGTTAAAGTTTGAAATTGTGATATGGTGATAAGAAAATGCGGAAAAGGTCGGTAAACATGTATCGGTCACGTGAAAAAGCGAAAAAGGGTGATGAGGTAAGGTATTTGGGTTTTAATCCGAAATGCCACATATTTGGTTTCGATAATTGAAAATGGATTCAAAAATATCCATAAGAGATCTAATGAAAGTATGCAGGGTGTGTTTAAAAGTTAAAGCACACTTTATGTTAGAATAAATCTTTAGATCTGGGCAGACTAAGTTTTGGGTTTGCACATTGAGTATTTGCGGCCATATGGTTGCATCATGAACTAGGAGAGTCAAATGCGAGAAATTTTTTAATTGGAACCATAACACAAAATCAACCTAGAAACACTTTCCAATAGTTCGTAAATGTGTACAATTAACAACACCATTTCCAATCATTTGGGGGACCATCTGTAACCCAAGTTCCAACCAACATGAGATATTATTCCATCACTCTCAAAGTCCTCCCATGTAAGGTATCTAATACCCTTATATGTAGAGTATCCAGTACTCTAGCATTTAGGGTAGTCAATATCCTCCCACGCAGGGTAATCTGTACCCTTCACGCACCAAAGAGACTATGTCGACCTAAAAAACCACTTACCCCAAACGAGAATAAGGGAATCCTTAGTATCATTTTCCTGTGCCGCCACAAGCTAACCCCCCACATCAACCAAACATGAGGGTTAATTTTGTGCTACCTTCCTTCTTTCAATAGAAATAGGCATTCGAAAGCCTCGATACTACTAACCCTCCAAATGTCAACAAGAAGAAAGGAAAGAAAAAAAAAGGGGGAACCTCGATAGGGGGGCAACAACTAACCTCCACATGCACGAACAGGGAGAAATCCCCCCAATTGCAACCAATATCAAAGTCAGGGTATCAACAAGTCACAAAAGTAGAACACGAATGCTAGTCTTAGGACCAACCATGCATACACTATTTGTGGGGAATATGGGCATTACACCTATTTTAACTCTCAAAGACAGTTCTTAGCTGTGGGGGAACTAGTGACCAAGACATCTTAAGATTGATGGAAATTATTAGAATTAGTGGCCGGAGTGACAATCCATGAGGGCTTGCAACCAAAAATTCCAATTTTGAAACCTCAGCTTACGAAACCACAATTGCCAGAGAAAATTTGAGGGTTGCAAAGTTTTCTACTAAAGGAGTGGTTTGAAGAAAATAAAGATGAAAAAATTCATACCGAGGCTATTAAGAATCTGAGCATAACTATTATAGAAAGAATACTGAAAGGCTAAGAAAATGTGGATGAATTTACAACATAGTGGAGCACCCTTTAAGGCTTATTTAAATAATTTTTGTAGGTACTTTTTGCCGAGAAGACAACATTAGTAAATCTGTTGAATAAAAGAAGCCAACAAATTCATTACACTCACGCTGATAGAGGAAAACGGTTAAATGAAAGAATGAAAACACAAGAGAAAGGAAACATACTTGTAACTACTCAAAGATAGAAATAAAATGCAATGTATTCTTTAGATTTCAAAGAGATTTTTTTTATTACAATACCAATCATGAGATCTGGACTCCGAACCTCTCCCATTTTGGAAAAAATAATTTGTATTTTTAAACAAAACAAAATTATAAAAATATAACATATGACAAGAAATAACCTCCATAATCATGAGAAATAGTCCCTTTAAAGTCATCCTTATTGTCTTCAAAAAATAAAAAGGATTCTCCTCTATGGAGTCATGATTTAGGGAGAAGAGAAATATTAGTACAACATCTTCGTGCCTTCCTTTTATTTTGAAAATATGTGAAGCACATATCCTTTTTTGCAAATTTGGTTCCTTACTGGAATCCATTTTTAAAATATTTGACATTTTAGTTGTGCCAGACTGAGCTACAACAACACCCATCATTATCCTGAACTCTTAGATTTGAGGAGTATGAGAGAAGCCAGGGAGTAGGGTGGGATGAACCAAAAACCTACAGTAATGTAGAATCCTTTCCTTGTCATAGATTTCTTTTTTAGAGCTCTTATTTCTGCCTAGAATCTTATTAACATTTATGATAAAAATCAAATCTTTGCTGAAAAGGTGCAATTTCAAGAAAATTATCACAAGATTCTTGCGTCTACTGTAGAAATCATGTACTTAGGTCATGTAGTGCTTATTTATAGGCAACCACAATCAACACATATTGTTGTCCATAAACACCCTGTGGGCAATCATTGCTGAGTAATTTATCACTCTAAATACCATGGAAAAATTGAAGTGAGTTATGATACTAGAGAAGGGAAATAAAAATAGAACAAGATGTCACCTTCCTGGACCAATACAAAAATTGAAAACTCTAAATTTTGTTGTCATCCATATGAAAAAGTAAGTTTATCCTTAATTCAATACAAAGAATCACCTTTACTAATGGTACCACATCATTTAAAGATCCCTAAAAAATATAACTCAAAGCATCATGTTCAAACCAACTTAAGATCATTGTCCAAGAATTTAAAATGATGAGTTTTAGGGAAAGAGAAGGATAACAAAGTAAATCATAATATGTAATTAAGTTTGATACCACAAACATGGCCTTGCTACCCGCAGGCGTCTATAGCCTTGGAAGAGATGTATTTTGACCCAGCGAAATGCCTGTGTCCCACTCACTAGATATAGATATAGATTTATCTTTTTTAAATTAAAAATTAGATGAAGGCCACTATCCTGGCTTGGTAACCAGCTGATGGTAGTGCCACTCATGAGAAGTCACATGGATGAACATGCTGTCTTGTGATGAGATCTCCTGTCTTCCATCTTTTCAGCTGAAAGCCATTACTTTGGCTTGGTGACTAGCAATAGTAATGTCATGAATGTTAGGTCTCATGATCATGGTAGGTCGACTCATTACGATACCTCCTATCCTTCCCTAAATATTTTGTAAATTCTGATTATGATTGACTTCAAGGGTTACTTAATAAGTGGGGATACAGATTTACTCGTTAAGAGTATGGGATCACATGAAATTTTTTTAATGACTAATCATTACTGGTTAGTTCCTCTACCATAAAGACTTTTTTTTAGATATAATATCCCATATAATCACTAAAAGACTCTTTGAGTTAATAATGATAGTGTTCTCATGAAAAAATCATTATGATCTTCACAAGAGTGGTCCACTATAGGGGGTTATATAATAGTACCTTCTAAGGGAAACTGGAAATATATATCTCATATGACACCTCATTAGAGTGGTTAATCATGGTTACTTTTTCAAAATCATAAGGTATTAGAGTGAATCATACTCAATAAGATTTTTCATAGATGTGTCTGTTAACAATCCAATGTGGATCAAAAGCAGCTTCAGTGGTTATTCTTTGAAAGTAAAAAACCCTATTAACATTGTTGTAACATCTTTATTCATGGCATTGATTTATTCTTCTACCCTACTCTACCTTAAGAAGGGGAAGACTCCCCTTTCAAGTATAAGAGTACTTCCAATGCAACCATGTGCACAACAAGAGGATAATCCTACTCATATTCAAATTTGAAAATCAAATTCGAGAAAATACCAGAACATGAGGAACCAACTGCATTAACTGATGTGATGCTACAAATTGTCGAATGATAAAGGATGAGTGGATACTGACAATCATTTGAACCCAAGATTCTATGGGATCCATATACTATTGGTCATTTGATTCATGGGAAACATTCAGTGCTTCATGCAAATCCTCTAAATTTATTTTTTCATCCCCTAAAGTGCAGGATGGATCAGGTAGATGTTCTTTAGTCTCTGCTTCTTCTCATCAAGCATGATCCACAACTTCTTGGTTTCCCTAGGAATATCTTCTGGTTCTTCATGAGTATTTTCTTCCAGAGGAGTATACCTTTCTGATTGATGCAAAAATGTGTTCTTTTTGTGAAGCAGAGACCCTAGATTCTGCTAAAATTTGAGATAGATCTTGAAGTAGCATCAAACTAGCTCACATTTTCTACTAATTGGAAAGTCTTGTCAGCATCGATATTGAAAGTGGGGGTTCTTTTAGCACCTGAAAAATAGAAAATAAATCAAAATATCAATTGCAGTTAAAAAAATAAACCAATAAAATCACACTTGCGGAAATAGTATCAATTGCAAAAAAAGAAAGCAACCCAGCATCACACTTTTCAATAAAAAATCACTGTTAAAAGCTCAATTGCAGTAAATCAAGCATCACACTTTGCATTAAAAGAAATCACTTGCAGTAAGGAAAACCTGGCTTGTGAGCTCTCTGGAAATACCGTCCAGTATGCTCCAGCAAGCTAGGGGAAACTCGTTGATCTAAAAATTCATTTGCGAAGGAAAGAGAAAAGCATGACAAATAATGAGGCCTTATCCTATAATGCCTCCCCAACAACGATGCCAAAATGTCGGGCGGTGTAAATGCAAGATTTACACCAACATTTAAATTTCAATCTAGGTAATTAAACTTAGAGGCATAGCACAATATATGCCAGAATATTACCTCAGGGATTTGGAAAATAAAAACTAAACTCTTTCAAGAAATTCAAAAGGGCACCATTCAAGAAAAATTAACAAGAATATTCAAAGGAAAAATAAAAACACTTCAGAAATCTACTTCTGGCTCCTCTTCTGGGTTGAGTTGACTCCTGCAGAAAGTCTTCCTCAGTTGTCCAGAGTAAAAGGGAATGCAGGCCCCATTCAAACTAAAAAACCGTAAAGAATTCAATTCAGGAAATAAAACCTCTTAAAAATTACTGCTATGTTGCATAGATGAAAATCATGAAATCAAACTAGAAATCGCAAGACGACTTCATTATGGAAATAACTAAATGCTTTAAAAAGAATCAAGATGATAATGCACTACTTATCTTAAAGACAATTAAGTACTTAGATGTAAGTAAAATATGAAATTAGAACAAATATAGGATAAATATATATTTCTTGTTATTTACCCTGATCGAATTAAATACTTCCTCGAAATGTTTTGTGTGATTTGTAATCATTTATTTACAATGAAGAATTCTGTGAGTGCTTTGTCACTTAAGTTTCACAACCTATCCTTATGCTGATCTTGGAATTTTTTTATTAAAAGTTTAAGGATAAATGTTTTGCAAAGTACAAGAATCAATTTAATATAATAATTCGAAGGCAATCATGAATACATGTTAAGCTCAATTAACCATAATTCTCACTCAACAATTGCGTCCTTAGAATAGACTTCATTATGCAGCAATGGAATCAGGGTAAGCACTTAATATTGTAAGAAAAAGGAATGAGAGATGCAGTAGTAAAGAAATCATTGTTTACTTTAGTTTAGCCTCTTATATAACCAAATTAATGAAATTATGGAATGAAATTAAAAATTATATGACTGAAAAGAAGAGCTTATGAAATGAAATTGTTGAGCTAATTAAATCATGCTAACACACTATTCATAAAATGAAATGCAGAAAAATAAATCTAAGAGGTTTGGGGCAATGAAATGGTTGGTGGGCTCAACCACCCAGCTCGTGCCTTTGCAACAGTTTGAATTATAGGATTAAAACATTCAGGAGAAGCAAAAACTCAGAATCAATTGCCAAATGAATTCATATAAAAAATCATGTTACAAATTCATGAAATGAGGCAATGCTGGCTCTAGTGGTATCCTCCAAGGATCATCCCACTGGGGCGCAGCTCCTCCTTCCCTCCTGCATAGTATCTTGATCCTCCCTTCTAGCAAAGAGTAATGCGATTTACAGAATATCGACCATCCCCCTTACCTACACAACTCCTCTTCTTTTATAATGTTTCTACATGCCATTCCTTAGAAAACCATATGGATATTGAATCCTAAATAATATTCATTAATTATAATATCAATACAACCGTTTAATATTGAAAGAATGAAGTTGTGATATGAATTTTCCAAGTTTGGCCGTTTTTCTAGAATTCTGGAAAAATTGGTATTTTTATCAAACTGCCTCCAAAGACCTCTTCTTATCTCCTTGACCATTATGAATTTAGGGAAAAATTTTGAGGCTTAGTCAATTTTATATACTAGGACAAAAAGCCATGTTCCATAATTTCTTTATTCACCTTCATTGGCGTGGAAATCTAGGTGGAAGATGGCAGTTTGAAAATTGATGACTGTGTCTTCTAGAATTCTAGAAAAAACAATCTTTTTTATAAAATTGCTTCAAAGTCCTATTCATAACTTTTGGAATACTTTGAATCTCAGGAAATAATTTTGGTTCTAGGTAATTGGTTATATTTTTGAAAAATCCATTTTCTTGGATTTCCATAATTCACCTCCATTTGCATGACAACCAAGGTCAAACTTGGCCATTTAGAAATTATGCAGATTTTGAGCAGATTTATTAATTTGTTTCTAGAAGCCCACAAATGTGACCTGGGTGAAATCCAACCCATGGGAAGGTGTTTAAATGACATTTCGAACATAAACCTCTTTTATATTTTCCCAGAAATGTGTCAATGTATGAAAGCCTCAAATTAGTGCAAGCACGCTGTAAAAAACTGAACTGGTGCAGGTACAATTGGTGCAGGCATAACTGGTGCAGGAAAAACTAGGGCAAGAGTCGTTGGTACCTACCACAAGAGTATGTCATTAATGAAAATTTTACATTAAAGACCCTTTAATTTAGTAAAACAAGAAGAGGTCATAGATCAACGACTGTCAGCTCTGAATACCTCTAAATAACTCAATAATGCGTAAAAAGAATAATAATGACTTATAAATACTTAGTACATGCCTAGAGTTATTAATTGAAAATCATAGAAATGTGGAAAAAATAGAGGCTTAACAATTCCCTTTCGTCGAAGCTAATTGATCGAGTCCCCTATGGGTTATGGAAACTAAAACCACGTTTTTCTCCAATTTGAACTATTGATTCATCGACCAATCTAGTTCGCAAGTTTGAGAGAAGGCATGCTACAATAGATCTCATGCAGAAAATAAGATATTTAAGTGGGCATAGAGAAAATATCTTGGACAGTAAGAAATCAAAATTTGTTAAGTTAAACAATTCATAGAGAAAATATTTTGAGCAGTAAGCAATTGAAATTTGTTGAGATTAAACAATTAATGTACAAGAAAGAAGACATTATGGAACAAATAACATGAGAAACCTCCCCTTCATCTTTCGATGCATGATCAAAACTTGTATGTTGTCGTCCCATCGTCCCACTTGCACATAGGTATGAAGGTTAGTGTCAGTGGGCATGATGATCACACATATGATCTTGACGGAAGAGTTCAAAATAGGGCTCACCCTGGTTATGGGTATCTTGCCTTGAGTATTAATTATTTGTTGATGAACCAGGTAAACAATCATGAATGACTAGCTCAGATTCAAATTTCAAATCTCGACACTATTCAAATTTCAAATTGAATTCAATGGCGTCAAATTCAATGGATGTATGGCATGTATCTTACATAAATGATGGTGGATGGGTGTCCAACAATAGACCTTGGAAAATGGTGGGAGATAATGACAGAATCATGATTGAAGACCTCAATGGAACAAATGTAGAGACTTCAACATATCAAATCAGAGATATTAAAAGTTATTGGAGGACATCACCAATGAGTGGAAGGCACAAAAACCAAAGGGTGAAATATCGAATAGTAAGCTTACTCCATATTTTAAACACAACGTATATAAACCCTAAGATAAATATTATAAACACTAAAATAGACATGGTTGACCATGGTTGATTTCCATATTGATACAATCCTTGTCACAATGTGACATTGGACCATGATTGACCATGCTTAACGGTGCTTGATTTTTATACAGGCCAATATTTGTCACAATGCGACATTCGACCATGGTTGACCATGATTATGATATTGAAAAAATATTTGTCATAATGCAACATTGGACCATGGTTGAGACAATGATTGATTTTCATATTGAGACAATCTTTATCACAATGCAACGTAGGAGTATGACTAACCATGATTAACCATAGTTGATCACGATTGATTTTATAAAATATGGTTGACTATGGTTGACCATGATTGAATTTTTAAAACATGGTTGACCATGATCGATATTATAAACCGAAGGGAATAATAAACCATAGGCATTAATACTAAAAACCCAAGGGATTATAAGCCTAAGGGAATGGTGTAGCTGCTACAACACCCTCCAGAATTTAGTCCCATTTTAAAATTTAAGAGCCCCTGATCTCTTTGGTGAAGGTACGTCCAATGCGCCCACAACCATGGACCTTGAGAAAGTCCGTTTCAAGCATTTTTCCTTCAAAGTAAAATTCATGACTTGTTTTCTTTGAGACTATTCGCACGGTCGCAATCCTAATCAAAATTACACATTTGTGACTAAGCGATGTAGCAACCTTGCGACCTCCAGGTCACGAGGTCGCAAGGTCTATAAAAATGCCCATATTGTGACTATGCGACCTCCGGGTTGCGAGGTCACAAGGTCGCATTCTTGCCTAAAATATTTACATTTGCGACTGCGCGACCTAGCGACCTTGCGACCTCAAGGTCGCGAGGTCGCAAGGTCGCAAGGTCGCATCCTTGCTTGACCAGCCTCGATTTATGACTTAGCGATCCACATTAAATGAACACACGTGCGACCCCTTTATAAATAAAAGGGTCGCATAGGTCGCATTCAACCTGCGTGTCGGAGCAAACAAAGCCTCTGACAAGCCAATTGGAGCGCATTTTTTCCGAGTAAGTTTCCCAATCCTCCTATTGTTTCCTATTTTGTTTAGATGTTGCCTCACCTGCCCCATGCCCTAGCCTATTAATTACCCTTGGCCCCATCCATTTGCATCCCCAATCCTTACCATCTCTCCAGCTAGGGTTTTAGTCTCACTTATTCTAAAATCCTTTCTGCCTGGCCCCTCCTGAGCCTTGCCTTTCCTCAATATACCTCAGGCACCTCTCCCTAGCTTCCTGAGAAGGCCATCAACCCTGATTTACCCACCTCCCTTTTATTTTTTTGCCTTTCTTTCACCTTGTTCCCCTTGGGTCACAATCGCTTAGATTTCTCCTAGAAAGCCCTAATGTGACCCTGCAACCCCGTGACCTTGTGACTTTGCGACCTCGTGACCTGGTCACTAAGTTGCAAGGTCGCTAGGTCGCATATCATTGACTAACCACCCAAATTGCGACTTTACAACCTAGCGACCTAGTCGCAGGTTGCCAAATCGTAGAGTCGCAGTTTTTGGATATTTCACACAGGTGTGACCTCGTGACCGTGCGACCTGGTTGCTAGGTCACCAAGTCGTAAACCTCCCTAAATCCTACAGATAGTTACCAGCAGGGGTTGCAGCGACCTAACCTGAGCAGTCAAATCATATAGAGGTCTAGTCAGTCATGTCATATTTTGTTATCTTCCCGTCTGTCTTATTGTGGGATTGTTTTTTGAACATGCTAGGGGATATTGAAGCTGAGCTCGAGTGTGTTTTCATCTCTTTGGCCTCAAGTGATATGGGGCCTCCAACAGTGCGGAAGAGAAAAAAAAGCCCCGAGATAGAGATATCGGGAGAGGACGTGCCTCCACTACCACCCTTGATCTATGGAGACACCGCCTTTGTCTTTGGAAAAGAAGATAAGATGACTTGGTATCAATTATATCAGGAGTTCACGAAGCCATAATTTCTGGAGGATATCGCGGACCGAAAAGTGTATATTCAGGTCAAAAGGTCCAAGATTCAATATGTAGGTGCTCACCCACCAATATTCCCATGTGCCAAAGTAGTCGAATGGATCTTCCAGAAGGTTGATTCCAAGTGCTGGGTCATCAGCGACCACTCAGGGAAAACTTTTGCCAACTTAACTGGGAAAGACACATAAGTATACTATGCACTCCCTGCTAAGGAGGAATCTTTCAACGCTGACTGGGTCACTACACACGAGGTACTAGTACCAGAAAACTTGAAGGTTTGGTGGGAGGATCCTGAGAAGTTTAAGGCGGAGAAGGATCAGGAGTATAAAATAGAGGGCCTTAGGAAGGTCTATAAGCTCGTAGCAACAATGATGTGCAGATTATACGATCAGTAGGATGCCACTAACTTTAATGGGGCTTGGGTCCCACTCATGTATGCAATCACCTCCTACGTCACCTGTTTTAACTAGGCATATAGGATAGTATTGGCCCTCAGAGAAAACATATCAGCAACACAGAAACCAGAAGAGGGATGTGTGTCGGAATTCTACATGGCCTCCTACCCCTTAGAAACAGTATGTGTGAGATGTTATTTCGAGGGATGGTTGCATAACTGGTATGTAAAGCGTGGTGGGCCCATTCATAAATATCTAAACGTGTTCTGGGCTTCTAGGCACAAGCAAGATATGGAGTCCATCTCACACAATTTTATCCCTGCGCTCTACAGGAAGATTTTCGATAATATGCTCCTTGCATGTCCAGTAGGGCTATGGGAACAGTAACCCAGGTAGCCAACTGGTTCCCCATCACAGAGAGTACTTTTATCAGGGTCTTCGGATCATTCAAGGCACTGCATGCACTACCAAAATATGTCACAGATAAATTGCTACTACAAGAGGTGTGCTACCAAATGTCGAGTGGGTTTTCCAAAGTCCTCAGTAAACGAAGAAGAAGCCATGGTCTACCCTCCTGCTTACCATCGGTGCCTACACTGTTAAAGACTTCAAAGAGGTGGAAGCAGAGGCAGAGGAAATCAAAGGTTTTCACTTTGTAACCTTCACCCATAGATCATATGATCCTGAAAGGATCGTCCCTACACACTACAAACAGACCAAGTTCAGTTGGAAATACCAACACACAAAATGCCTTGCTAAGGAACAATTTAAGAACTGGTATAACAAAGACAGGGAAGCTGCGCTTGAGGAATCAGCCAACCAGAGTGGGGATTAAGGGGGTCAGGATGACCAGACTTTAGAAGAGAGGGTCGACATGCTGAAAAGAAAGGACCCAGTAGGGGGAGCTTCATCTTATAAAGAGAAAAAGCCAAAGAATACTACAGGCAGTGATCTCCCTAAAGATCAACAGGAAAGAAGGGACAAAGAGGACAAGGCACAACAAGAGGCTAAAAATAATCTCAGGGATGAAGAAATCAAAAGGACCCAAGATACCCTGGCATGACAACATGAAGAAGATAAGCGAAAGAATTAGGCTACACTACAAGGAAAAGACCCTCTAGCGGAGGTTATAATGGAGGTTTTTAGTGTTATAAAATTGATCAAAATTGTCAAAAAAACATATGCTACCACATCCATTTATGGTAACGAAGGTTTTGGCGGAGCTTTTAATGGAAATTCAACACAACTAAAAAAAAATTGGTGGCCGACGGTTATTACAGATGTTTTTTCATCGGTGTTCTTATCAAGTTTTAACACACCGGTGCGTATCGGTAGATAGCGCACCAGGGCAGTCCAAGGAGAATGCACTGGGCCGTTAAGGAAAACAACAACACTGGGCCTGGTGTTGGTGATACAATGCATGAGGCCATTCTAATTGGTCTTGGGATTTGAGCGGTGCCCATAGGTCGTATAAGCACACCAGTGCGTGTATCTTTATGAGGCACTAGTGCTTTGTATCACAGAAAGGAATCGAGATTTATAATTGGTATCGGTATTTGTGCGGTGCACATGGAATATACAAATGCATCGGTGCTTATAGATACATAAACGCCCCAGTGCACAATATCACATAAATGCACCGATATTTATAACTGGAATCGGTATTAGTGTGGTGCCCATAGAATCATAAATGCACCAGTGCGTATAAACACATTAACGCACCAGTTTTCATTTTGTTTTTTTTAGAAATATCCACCTTCGACGGTCCAATTATTGTGATTGTTTTAAATTCATTATTCATCAAAAGTCAACACATCTTATAACAATAATCATATTAATTACATTTTTATTAATGCATTTGAATGTGTTGTTTGGATTAATTTGTTATATCATATCAGAATTATTGTGGTTTTTAAAAATTCATTATTCATCAAAAGTCGACACATATATATAATCTTATAACAATATTCATATGAATTAAATTTTTATTAGTGCATTTGAGAACGACAATGGATTACACAATAGAATCAATTAAAACATATTTTATGATTATACATACATACATACATACATACATACATACATACATACATACATACATACATACATACATACATACATATATATATATATATATATATATATAAACATGTTCTGGGCTTCTAGGCACAAGCAAGATATGGAGTCCATCTCACACAATTTTATCCCTGCGCTCTATGGGAAGATTTTTGATAATATGCTCCTTGCATGTCCACTAGGGCTATGGGAACAGTAACCCAGGTAGCCAACTGGTTCCCCATCACAGAGAGTAATTTTATCAGGGTCTTCGGATCATTCAAGGCACTGCATGCACTACCAAAATATGTCACAGATAAATTGCTGCTACAAGAGGTGTGCTACCAAATGTCGAGTGGGTTTTCCAAAGTCCTCAGTAAACACAAGAAGAAGCCATGGTCTACCCTCCTGCTTACCATCGGTGCCTACACTGTTAAAGACTTCAAAGAGGTGGAAGCAGAGGCAGAGGAAATCAAAGGTTTTCACTTTGTAACCTTCACCCATAGATCATATGATCCTGAAAGGATCGTCACTACACACTACAAACAGCCCAAGTTCAGTTGAAAATACCAATACACAAAATTCCTTGCTGAGGAACAATTTAAGAACTGGTATAACAAAGACAAGGAAGCTGCGCTTGAGGAATCAGCCAACCAGAGTGGGGATCAAGGGGGTCAGGATGACCAGAATTTAGAAGAGAGGGTCGACATGCTGAAAAGAAAGGACCCAGTAGGGGGAGCTTCATCTTATAAAGAGAAAAAGCCAAATAATACTACAGGCAGTGATCTCCCTAAAGATCAACAGGAAAGAAGGGACAAAGAGGACAAGGCACAACAAGAGGCTAAAAAGAATCTCAGGGATGAAGAAATCAAAAGGACCCAAGATACCCTGGCATGACAACAGGAAGAAGATAAGCGAAAGAATTAGGCTACACTACAAGGAAAAGACCCTCTAGCGGAGGTTATAATAAAGGTTTTTAGTGTTATAAAATTGATCAAAATTGTCAAAAAACACATATTCTACCACATCCGTTTATGGTAACGGAGGTTTTGGCAGAGCTTTTAATGGAAATTCAACACAACTAAAAACAAATTGGCGGCCGACGGTTATTACGGATGTTTTTTCATTGGTGTTCTTATCAAGTTTTAACACACTGGTGCGTATCGGTAGATAGCGCACCGGGGCAGTCCAAGGAGAATGCACTGGGCCGTTAAGGAAAACAACAACACCGGGCCTGGTGTTGGTGATACAATGCACGGGGCCGTTCTAATTGGTCTTGGGATTTGAGCGGTGCCCATAGGTCATATAAGCACACCAGTGCGTGTATCTTTATGAGACACTAGTGCTCTGTATCACAGAAAGGAATCGAGATTTATAATTGGTATCGGTATTTGTGCAGTGCACATGGCATATACAAATGCATCGGTGCTTATAGATACATAAACACCCCAGTGCGCAATATCACATAAACACACCGATATTTATAACTGGAATCTATATTAGTGCGGTGCCCATAGAATCATAAATGCACCGGTGCGTATAAACACATTAACGCACCAGTTTTGATTTTGTTTTTTTTAGAAATATCCACCTTCGATGGTCCAATTATTGTGATTGTTTTAAATTCATTATTCATCAAAAGTCAACACATCTTATAACAATATTCATATTAATTACATTTTTATTAATGCATTTGAATGTGTTTTTTGGATTAATTTGTTATATCATATCAGAATTATTGTGGTTTTTAAAAATTCATTATTAATCAAAAGTCGACACATATATATATATATATAATCTTATAACAATATTCATATGAATTAAATTTTTATTAGTGCATTTGAGAACAACAATGGAGAACGAAATAGAATGAATTAAAACATATTTTATGATTATATATATATATATATATATATATATATATATAAGATAGTCTTTATCATACAAAATGGGACAATTATTCGTATCCCTTTGTCTTTCAATTGGGACACTATGTCCATTACATTAAACAAAATGTCTGATTTCATAGACATATTTCAAAAAATAAAACGCCTTGCTTTGATATCCAAATTACATAGTGATCATCATTCTTCGCTTGAACTGTTGTCACTGCTAGAGCTACTTCCATGACTTGGATTATTTTCAAGAATGTTGTGTTCACGGCGTTGATTGTTTTCTTCTTCTTCACTTTCCATCTACAAACATAAAAATAAATTGAAATGAGTGTATATACATTGGTGAGAATAATGAAAATTCCAATATTAAATAATATACATCAATGTAAATCGAAAATAAAAATGACATACCATAGCAACAATTGACTCATAGCTATACACATTCTTTCAAAACCATGTACCATGCCATCTTTCAAAATTTCATCTGTTGGCGCAGTTCCATACTTTGTTTCCTGCAAGTTTTATACCCCATAAAAAATCATATATTTAATATAAAAGATGTTTTTGTTCTATTAATTATAGACAGAGCTAATTAAAACAAGATCGATAGATGCTTACAAATTCCACAATTAAATTCTGATATGCCAACATATACTCACAACCCATATTTAACCCAATTTCAATCAATTCGTCTGATGGTTCTTCTTTGTATGTTAGCACCTGTTTGAAGACATTCAATGATGATTTTTGTAAAACAACTTAAAAAATACAAAAATGAAATCTAGTTAAGTTTTTATAAGGAAGTAACAATTACTCACAAACTTAGAGATCAACCGTTTTCTTTCTTGTCGTCCTGTTTTATGTGCTGAATGGGTTCCATTTTCTTTTATTTTCTGCAAGAAAATTTTTGAAAATTAATATTTAATGCTAAATTGTTTATTTATTGTACCTAATGATCGAAAAATTCAATGATTACATATTACATTTGAAGCACGTTGTTGTATTCGTTCCACTAGATCCCTCAAACTCTCGCAAAATCTTTTCCCCCTTTCGTTAACTTCCAGCACCACTCCAGATGAGCCAAGGAGAAATTCATTTTCATTTGCATGTTCTATTTTTTTTCTTTTCTTAGAACAACATTCCTTTTCTGAGTTGTTGGTCCCTGTATAACATTAAACAGATGTGAATTAGTAGACTGTTTGACACATGTTATCTAATAATTTTAAGTATATTATTAATGATAATTAAAAAAAGAAACTCATATTGGATCGATAGTATTGTTTCATTCACCTAATTCATCTTTTTGAAATTTTTCCATTAAACTTTTACACTCTTCTGGTCGTAGATCAGAAATAATCATATCGAGCTTCATTTTGTGGCTCTGCATGATACACAGTAAACAATACATATTAGTTAAAGTTACATATAGTTCAAAAATAATATTTTTTATAAATAATTTACAAAGAACTTTCCTTTTTTGCTTTTCTTGATGTGTTAACAATATTTTTGTTACTTGATATCTTGTCAGTCATTATCAATCTGAAACTTGTAGCATGTCATTCATTAATGTATTTATAAATAAATTCTCAAATTTTCAGGTAGAAAATAAATCTTGAGACATCGGTGCGCCTTTCATGAAATTTGCACCGCCGCCAGTGCATGGATATATTAACAACGCACCACAAAAACAATGTAATATACCTAACGGTGCGTGGGGTATTATAAACGCACCACAAAAATGGTGTAATACATCGTATGGTGCTTTCCTAGTTAAAGAGAGCACCAATGCCGTATTTTAGATTTGGTGCATAGATTTAAAAAAAAGTTTTCAATTTTTTACAACACAGAACTTGTGCGGTGCGTTGTAATAATACAGAGCACCGGTGCAGTGGCGTACACAGGGCGCGTTGATAAAGAAAAATCCATTTTTTCAAAAATTCACGCAATGGTCGAATGGATTGGGATCCGACTATGCAAGTCGTCCCGTGGGTTGGATGTCAATATAAAATGAAAAATCCTAATTCTGAAATCACAGAAACAGGGAGAAGAAAGGGAAAAAAAAAATGAAGGGTTCAGGGTAAAAATGGATAAAACTGCAAGAAAAAATAAAAAACTGAAGAAAAAAGTAAAAAAAAGAATTAAATTTAATCACGAAATGGTTTGAAATTCTATGATAAAGGGCTTGAATCACCAGAGTTTTGGTTTCTGATTGTCTGAATAATTATGTTCGAACGTATTTCGCCATCCGCAGTGCCCTCGTGCTCTCTTGCTCCAGGTCTGTCTCCTACAAAAATCTGACTGAATTTTTTTAGTAAAATAGTGAAATAATGAAAATTGTTTAGTATTTCAAGAATTATTTTATCAAATTAGATTTTCGAAAATATTTTGCCGCCCATTTTTCAAATTGCCACTTTTTTTTAAAACTTAAACAAAATAGAGTTGTGGTTTTTTTATTTGCGTTTATTCATTTCTGGTGCGCAGAAATGTGACGCACCGATGTGTTGTATTAATACGACGCACCGAGGCTTGTTAGGATGATAAGCGCATCAAACTTTTTAAAGTTTTTTTTTTTGTTGTTGTATGTAAGATCATAATAAAATAATGATAATTATAAAGTACATGGATTTATTTTCATTATTTTATAAACTTTATATATGTAAGATCATAACAAAATAATGATAATTATAAAGTACATGAATTTATTTTCATTATTTTCTAAACTTTATGTTACAAAAATTCGTATTATTCTAGATTTGTTATTTTACAATTATTTGCAAATTTACAAATTTAAATATTTTAATAAAATAATTTCACATTAATACAATTAAAATTTTCACATTAATAGAATTAAAATTTCACAAATTAAAATTTTACATATAATTACATTAATTAAAATTACAATTAAAATTACAATTAAAATTAAAATTACAATTTTACATTAATTGCACATACATGAATTAAGATTAGAATTAGAATTAGAATTTTTTTTTTACATACAATTACATTTACAATTTTACATAAAATTACATTTACAATTACAATTACAAATTTACAATTATTTTAGAGACAATTCAATTAAAATTACAGTTATAAATACAATTACATTTACAATTTTACATAGAATTACATTTACATTTACAATTACAATTTTACAAATATTTTACATACAATTCAATTACAATTACAATTACAATTTGTGAAATTTACATACAATTAGAATTAGAATTAGAATTTTACAATTTTTCATATATACAATTACAATCATTTCAGAATAAATTAAATGTTACAATTACGATTAAAATTTTACAGCAATAAATATTTTACATACAATTACACTTAAAATTACAATTAGTACAAATACAAATACAATTTTACAATTTTAGATAGAATTAAAATTTAAATTACAATTACATTCACGACATAATATTTAATAAATATCATGGTCATTTAATAATATTAAATTAATTAATAAACATCATCACGATCATGATAACCATCATACAAACATCATATTCGACTAATAAACACATTCAATTAACATTATATATTAACATCATCACAACACAAACATCAAATATACATCTCAATATAATGTCAAATAACTCATGCGCCTATCACATATACACATCTATCTGCAAGCTAAACATTAAATGAATATATCTAACATGACTAACAATATGTGCCACATCATGATGATCATCAACATGAAAATTAAGTACAACTGCAACATGAACATAAAATACATGGACCATATATATATAACTAAATAATGTTAAAAATATACAACTGTAATATAAATGTCATGGATCAGGTGGTGGTGATAGTATAACAACATCAATAACACTAGTACAAGTGGATGCGGCCTGCTCAGTAAAGCTGGGTGCAGCCTCGACAATCAATGGTCGACTAGCCTACTCATGATCATGATGATCACTAGTACTGATGGATGCATCTGTTGGTGGTAGTACAACATGATCAATATGAGGCGTAGTAGTAGTGGAGGCCTGCTCAGTCAATAGTACTACAGACTCGACGGTTGATGGTCGATCCTGCTCATGATGATCATGACTAGTACGCATGATGGATGCTGCAGGCTGCTGACTGGATGTGGCCGATGGTCTAGCCTCATCTCCATGATGACTAGTGTCAGATGCTGCCAGTGGAGCCTCATGCTGATCATCAGGTGCGCCACGAGGTGAATGATCATGAGATGCATCTGAGTCACTGCTGGCGGACTGTCCATCATGTGCCGTAGCTTGACTATGCCTATAGCTACAGACAATCCTCCTCATTTGCATAACGACTGTCATAGCTCCAACGACATACCGCATCAGGCCATACATGTCACGCGACATGCCTCTCCACATTCGTAACAGTCTATCATCGCCCTGTATCTCTCTGTAATGAGCGGGCCTGATGCCTGCATCTAAAATCAATCCACAGAGTTGGCTGCCCAACTCCATCCGGTATCTGGTCTCAGGTTGACCATGCCTAGCAAAAGGTGGTACCGGTGCACCATGAGGTGCAGGATCAGCACGTCTCTCTGCTATGCCACCGGCCTCATCCTTCGGTGCATCGACCATCTCCTGATTGTAATCATCAGGATTGACACCTAGATCATGTGGTGGATCCGGCATCTCATCGCCATCAAAAGAGCCAATGTCTGCAAAATATATACAAGTACACAACAATAATTAGACAATTTCATTACATAATTTAATAAAAACAAGTTAAAGAACATGTTAGAATAAATATAAATAAAACAGTAATATTACCTCTATCATCTGGCGGCTCATCAGGAGTGAAGAGGATGTTGGGACACCCTTGCCAATCTAGTCTAGCATAAGGATATGGGACCATAATGAAGGGATGCAGCCCGCCAACACTGGCTAGTAAGTCCAGCAAATCATGTGATATCCTCAATGGAAACATAGTGTCTCCCCTCTTGGGCATCATCTGCCCCCACATACGCATCCGGGCCTCGAACATCGGCCTACGAGGCTGTCGAACAAAATTAGGTCTCATCTCTAGAAACCTCTCAAAAAATAAACAAAACAACTCTGAAGCAAAAGGGAAGTTGACCCTCTCTTGTGCATGAGCACAACATCTATCTAAGGCCATAAAAAACTGTCGCATAAAAATGGCAGACCACCTGACAAGTCGTGGTTGCTGTACTAAAGAATCAACGTAATATAAAAGTGAGAAACTAATGCGTTTCCCGTCACTAGCATTGACAAAATGATCGAAGCGATAATAGAGAGGCACTGCACGTCCTGTCTACCAAAAGCACCTATACGTAACTGACCTCCAAGTACCTGAAACTTTGAAGGAGACACTACATGTGCTCCAATGTATCTCTGGGAGTAAACTAACTGACTCCCTGCTACACAGCCAACTGGCACGTCTGGGAATGAGGGAAAATCCACCCCTCTCCTCGATAGTTCTGTAATAAAATAAATTTCCTCCTCAGTGGGTGTGTACCACTGGTCAGGACCAACCTGGAGAGCCTATCAGTGTGCATTCCACCTACCGATAAGATGTCTCAAAAGCACACTATGGGCCTTTAGGCTGGAAATAGCCTCCTCATAGAACTTGAGGAGGCCTACCTGCATAAGGATCTGCTGGGTATATGTAGTAATAGGGCGAGGGAATCCATCTCTCTCCCTCTCTTGCCTCCCATTGGCGAATCATGTCATATTGTTCTGCTTGTTGTTGCAGCTGTTGCTCCCGTTCTCTCTGAATCATTGCCATATTAAATATTTTTTTTTATTAAAAAAAAAATGTATTTATAAATATACATATATAATTTTTTTTGAAAAAAACACAAACATACAAGTCGGTGCTCCATAAAAATAGTCACACACCGATGTTGGTGCGTCCTAATATTTTAGCGCACCATCCCCGGGGCCCCTAATGAAATAGACCGCACCGGATTCGGTGCAGATGTCTATTTTTCAAGCACTATGGACTGTGTATAATTCAGAATAGCGGTGCGCTGACCAAAATATATGCCCCGGAGCGTATAGTCATGTCAACGCACCAACTTCATGACAATGACATAGTTGACAGTGCGGTCTTTTACCCGGCCGCACTGTTGACCCTCTCGAAATGCAAAATGCAGTGTGCTGACATAAACCGGGGTAGCAAATAAAGTCAACGCACTGCACTATGATTGCCAGGGTAATCTGTGTGCCATGATAAATGAGCGCACCACCTATTTTTATTTTTTATTTTTAGTTTAAAATTATTCGGTGCGCCTTCTGGCACCACCTCAGAAATGATGCGGTTACCGTTAGCACCGATAGTGGTGCTGCATGTAAATTTTACAGGTAGCACCGCTATCTGGTGTGAGCCGAACAGCTTGAGTGCATCACGCAACAATTTTATTATTATTTTTTAATGGTTATTTTTAAGTTTATTTCAATTTCTAATCTGCTAAAAAGCTTAATTATAGAAAAAATAGAAATATACCTGTACATTTCACCATCGAGGAGGCATATTGGCTGTAAAATTTGGAAAATAAAATTTTCCCACTGTTTTTCAAAATGCAAGCTGGAGATTGGTGGTCAATGCAGAGCAGCAGTGCGTGCAATGGGTGCAATGAGAGCACCAATGTCAGGGCGGCTCAGAAATAAGGAAATAGCATGGGGCTTGAGAGCTCTGGAGCACTGAGGAAAGTGAATAATGAAGTTTTTTGGTTGTACCTTTTTTTTTAATTAACCCTATTTCGGTGCACAGGGTTTTATAAGCGCACCGGTGCTGTTAAATAAAACCACACCGGGCGGTTTCAATTTTGGCGCATTGTTTATAACGTGCCGGGGCGTTCCCCTAATCGCGCACCGGGATGTTTTAGTTTCGGCGCGAAAATTTGATGATGCACCATGGCGGCGTAATGGTAAAGCACCAGTGCATAATAGTCGCAAAGCACTGGTTTTTTGGCCTTAATTTTTTTTTTTATATAACGTTATTTCAGTTTGTGCGGTTTCTAGCGCACCGGTGCTCTTAGAGAAGAACGCACCATCTCGTTTATGTTTTGGCACGGTGTTTTATGATGCACCGACGTGGAAGAGTATTGACGTCCCAGTGCGTTATAGTAATTGGACGCCCCAGCGGTGTGTGTAGTTTGCACACACTATCCGGTGTGCCAATGTTCAATGCACACCAGTGCGTTCTATGGTATCGTGCGCACCGGTAATTGATAGCTTAGGAGCACTGGAAAACTGAAAAATTTGGGTTTTTTGTCGTAAATATTTTTTTAATTTAACCCTTTACTGATGCGCGTTGTTTATAGGCACACCGGTACTGTTTGCTACAACGAACCAGTCGGTTTATGTTTTGGCGCATTTTTTATGATGCACCAGTGCGGTTTCTGTCTACCACATCGGGTGGTTTTGGTGTTGGCGTTGTGTTTTATAATGCATCAATGCAGATGAGTTGTGAGGCACCGGTGCTCTATTATATTATGAAGCATCGGGTGGGTGTGTATGGAGTGCACTGTGTCTAGTGTGCCAATGATTTTTTCCACACCAGTGCTTTCTTTTTTGAGAGCACCAAGGCGAGTTTTAACGATAAGAGCACCGATAGGAAAACATCCGCAAAACCCTCCACCCGCCAACCTCCTCTAGTAACCTCCGTTAGAAACAGATGTGTGGGGTACTTTTCTTTGTGGTTCCTCAAAAACATCCGCTAGAGGGTCTTTTCCTTGTAGTGCTAAAGAACAGTAGAAAAAACATCATAAAGAGGAACGAAAGAAAAAGCAGGCCGAAGAGGCAAGCAAGAAGAAGGAGGAAGTGGAACATAGGAAGAAGGAGGAATAAGAACGTAAGAAGAAGGAAGAATAATAAAGACATAAGAAGGAGGTCGATTGTAGGTTGAAGGAGGAACAGGATAAAGAAGAGGCTGAAAGGAGGAGAAAGGAAGAAGAAATCCGGAAGTCGCAGGAAGGCTCTTCCAAGGAAGTAGAGGGAAGCAAGACACCACTCCCGAAGACTGGGGAACAAACAGAGTTGCCCCATATTGAGGTACCCCTGACAACTCCCATGACGGGTGTACACCTCTCGCTCTTAGGAATTGGCATCCCAGAAGAACAGGAAGATGATGTATTAGACCTGACAAGACTGTCTTACGACTAGTTCACACATAATATTAGACAGGAGAAGAGAAGGTGCCTTGCACGGAATCCAGCCGAGCCCCTCGCAATCACCATAGAAAAGGACATAGTCTTAGACACTAGGACTAACCCCATCATGATCGCATCAGCGGGAACCACTTTCGCAGTAGCCATAGAGGAGAATGTTAGCAGGATGATCAAGGAGATCTTGTCCCTGCAAAACAGACTCGAGGCCTCCGAGCATAAGGCAGCTCAGGTTGAACAGGAAAAGAAGGTGCTGGAAGCAGAAAATCAAAGGCTCGAATTCATAATCACCTAGGCCAATGGGTTACCAATCTCCATTCAAGGGGACTTGGTTACTTTGGAGGCTGCCATGAAGCAGGTATATGAGGAGATGTTCACTATAAAGCAGATGATTTCCCTGCTACTAAGGGCTCAAGAAGAGACTAAGAAGAAGACTGCACAACTAAAAGAAGCCTCTGTTGCACTAGACAGTATGCTTGAATGGTTCGAATAGTATCCACAGGCTCCCAACACCCTGCCTATGAAGGATTGGATCTACACGTAGAACGACAAAGCACATATACGGATGAAAATACAATCCAAGGATAAGCTTGTAAAGGACGTGGAAAATGTGATGTTTTCCTATGAACACCTCATCAGTGGCATCGATTCAATGGCGAAGTTACATCACATCCCTTCCTTGGGAGCAATGGACACCTAGAAGACAAGGGAAGGGGTGACCCAAGAAATCCAAGCATTTCTAGAACCCATCAGGCAAGTAGCTATTTCCCAGGACCTCTCGGCCTCAAAGGAAAACATTAATCAGTTCATCATCACACCAGTCCAGATCTACACCAAGCTAGCCTCCCTATCCAATCAAATCTCCATAATGAGGTGCACTTTGATTCCAGACGCTCTTGAGAGTTTTCACAGGTTAGGAGAAGACACAACCTAGGTCACTCCAGTGGTCGTAGACTATCAAGTCTGACAGACTTACCTTAGGGAACAACAACAGATATAAGTCTCGGGCCTTTCCATCACACAACTGCTCCCTTGACAAGGAACAATGTTACAGGAAGGCCGCAAATAGGACCCAGTCGCATGTAGCAAATAGGACCAAGTCGCAGGTCACAACATCACTTGGGTCACAGGCCATGCCAACAGTCATGAAATTGAAAGGATAGAGCCACCCAAAGGTCACTTTTTGTTCTATAAGTACCCCTCCAGGGACAATGTAAATGACCTTTTTTCGAGACTCCAAGAGGAGAAGAGATAATTTTATTTCATTGAATGCATGATTCCGAGAATGAAATACAAACCAATTTTTTCACTCCATTACTAGATCTAATGAGAACTCATGTGTGCTATCATTATGAATATTATGTCTTATGTATCTGCTATCTTTTATAACTAACTATTCTGCATTTTTCTGTTCATATATCAGTTGTACATTTAAGCTCTTTGGATATGTCAATGGTATGTGAATGTTCCGCTCAGGGATGTTTAATGACTTTGTTGTTGATATCACTTCAATATTTCGGAAAACACTTAAGGAATTGAAGGGTGTTTTGACCATAGAGAACTGTTTCTTTTATGGTCAAGCAAGCTTATTTTTTAGCATAACCCTAATGATGTGTTGCTAACAACATTTCCTTTGGTTGCATGCTTCGAATCTCACTTTTTTTATTTATAATGTTTCATTTATAGGAGAACTCATTGACCATTTGTTTTGTATCATTCGAGTAGCCGTGCATCCTCTTGTACCGGAGGCACACCTCCATCCGAGAAAGGCACATTCAAAAGTAGCCAGACCTACACCCCAGACGAGATCCCTATCACAAACGGTCTAGAGTCTAGTTGCGACTTTATTCCGGGGAGATCCCCTTACTGTTGGCTGGGAATTTTTTCCCGTCAACAGGGAATAATATTAATCCCTAGGAATATGAACCATTAGATTAATAAACCTAAGGGATTGATATTATAAACCCAAGGGATAAAAATTTATAAACCCAAGGTATATAAACACTAAGATAAATATTCTAAACCCTAAAATAAACATGGTTGACCATGGTGGATTTCCTCATTGAGAGAATCCCTTTCTCAAAGAAAATTTAGACCATGGTTGACCGATATTTATTTTCATATCGAGACAATCTTGTCACAATGCGACACTGGACCACAGTTGACCATGGTTGATTTTTATATTGAGACAATCATTTACATGATGCGACATTCAATCTAGTTGACCATGGTTGGCTATGATTGACCATGGTTGACCATGATTGGTATTATAAACCCAAGGGATTGATATTATAAACCTAAGGGAATAATAAACCCAAGGTATTAATACTAAAACCATAAGGGATTATGAACCAAAGGGAATAATATTAAACCCAAGGGACTAATATTTTAAACTCAACGTATATAAACCCTAAGATAAATATTATAAACACTAAAATAACCATGGTTAACCATAGTTGATTTCCATACTGTGACAATCATTGTCACAATGCGATGTTGGACCATGGTTAACCATGCTTGATTTTCATATCAAGACAATCTTTGTCACAATGCGACATTCGACCATGGTTAACCATGATTATCATATTGAAACAATCTTTTTTATATTGCAACATTGGACCATGGTTGAGACAATGAATGATTTTAATATTGAGACAATATTTGTCACAATGCGACGTAGGAGCATGACTAACCATGATTAACCATGGTTGACCATGATTGATTTTATAAAATATGGTTGAAAATGGTTGACCATGATTGAATTTATAAAATATGGTTGACCTTGGTTGACCATGATAGATATTATAAACCTAAGGGAATAATAAACTCTAGGGATTAATACTAAAAACCCAAGGGATTATAAACCTAAGGGAATACTATTAAACCTTAGGAATATGAACCCTTAGATTAATAAATCCAAGGGATTGATATTACAAACTCAAGGGATAAAAATTTATAAACCCAAGGTATATAAACACTAAACCTAATGTATATTATAAACCCTAAAATAAACATGATTGAACATGGTTAACCATGGTGGATTTCCATATTGAGAAAATCCTTGTCACAATGCATCGCTGAACTATGGTTGACCATGGTTGACCATGATTAATGTTCATATCGAGAAAATATTTGTCGCCATGTGACTTTGGACTATGGTTGACCATGGTTGATTTTCATATTGAGACAATCATTGTCACAATGCAACATTCAAACATGGTTGACCATGGTTGACCGTGATTGATATTATAAACCCGAGGGATTGATATTATAAACCCAAGGGATTAACACTAAAACCCCAAGGGAATAATACTAAACCCAAGGTACCGATATTATAAACCTAAGGTATATAAACCCTAAGATAAATATTATAAACACTAAATTAAACATGGTTGACCATGGTTTACCAAAGTTGATTTTCATATTGAGACAATCCTTGTCACAAATCATGCTGGGCCATGGTTGACTATGCTTAACTATGGTTGATTTTCATATCAGGACAATCTTTATCACAATGTGACAATTGGCCATGGGTGAAAATGTTTTATTTTATAAAACATGGTTGATCATGGTTGACCAAGGTCATGATTGACCATGGTTGACCATGATTATCATATTGCAACAATATTTGTCATAATGTGATGTTTGACCATGGTTGAGACAATGATTGATTTTCAAATCGAGACAACCTTTGTCACAATGCGATGTTGGACAATGACTGACCATCATTATCCATGGTTGACCATGATTGACCATGTTTGACTAAATATGACTGTGAGTGAAAAATGTTGACTATCATTGAGTATGGTATACATATAGTTGATTAACAATGACCATGGTTAACTATTAATACATTGACTATTTATTATTATTATTATTATTAAATCTTATATTCTAAACCTTGTATTAACAACTAAAATAAGTAAAACCCTAATATTAAACCATATATATTCTAGTTATGAAATACTAATTTTTTTTGTGTAATGTAGTTATCTTTAATTTTTAAATTATTAAATATTTCATGCCAAATTAATTTTTCAATTGCATTTCATGCCAAATTAAGAAAATATATAAAATAATTTTAACAATTAAAGTGATATAGGATTAAATCATTTTAAGTGAAATAAGATTAAATCATTTTAAATAAATATAGAACACAATCCAAAAATAACAATACCAAATAAAACTTTATAAAAATATTTTCGATGGAAAAGTTTTATAACAAAGGAGTTGTCTACCGAGGCCGCGTTTTGGCCCGGACGACAGAAATTTGCCGAAATTCGATCAACTAAATTTTAAAAAAATAGGTAGTTGCAGTGCTTGGAATCCATTTTTGATAGTGGAAATGGATTCAACACTATCAAAAACCCCTGGGGCACTCAAAATACTAATGTTTAACAACTGTAAACAAGTTTTTGGACAAATCTTTACCGGATTTTCTGGAAATCGTTACCGGATTCTGGGTCAAAACGCGGCCTCGGTAAACTACGCGTTATAACAAATAGGAAAAAATGTATTATGAAACTATAGCTAACACCATGTATCACAAATATATGTAATTTTAAACTTATCCCCCCAAAGGGTCCACCACATATCTGCGCGCTCACAAGCGACAAACAATTATAAACACATGCTTCATCAAATTACATAAAAAATCATATATATATATATATATATATATATATATATATATATACCCACCCCATAATTTGAATCACGTATAAAACAACTAACAATGGATTTAAAACACATGTGTACAATATAATATAATATATATAAAAATATATGTATAAAATTTAATATATATAATATATCCTTATATAATTGTATATTCTTATATTTAATATATCTCTATTCCTAGTATGTAAAATGAGATTGGAGTTGGTTGGTTTATTTTAATTAATTGGTTTGAGAGATTCTTTTGAATAAAATAAGTTTTAGATTGATGTGTAATTTGAGAAATTTAATAAACTATATAATTGTGCTATGAAAACATTTTTTAAAATAATATTTTTATATTTAATATATGGTTATATTTATATAATGTATTACTATTTATTAATAGTGTTTTATGAATTTTTGTATGATAATGTGTTTTATGAATGATCCAGATTTATGCAGGAACGCAACAGAATAAACATATAACTATAAATACAGAGATAGGGCAGAAATAACATTTCATTTCATTAATATCAAATAACTGAAATTTGCTTACAGACAGAATGGAAATAAAACTAGCTAGGGCGCTGGTAGCTATCTCTGAGAAGAGATGTGGCGGCTACAGGCCTCTGAACTGAGTTACAATGAGGCTTGAGGGCCTATTTATTATTGAGAAACAATGGAGAATCCTAAACATCCAAAAACCTAACCCTAGGAGATGAAGCGCCAAAACTATGGGCCCCGTTTGGGTAAATTGGTGTTTCAACTTCCTAGGGACAACTTTGGCATACTATCTCCGTTTGACGCACATGATACATCATTAGAAAGCTCTATCCGAGGAATACAACTTTCACCACGAATATCATTTCAGAATGGAATGATATTCGTTGGAGGCGCGATGCCCAAAAAACGTCGTTTAGGGCCTCAAAACGGCTCCGGAAGTTCAGGACTCGAAAAACTGCTAAAAATAGTAAATTATGCCAAAACTGAAAAACTGAAAGAGACAATGGTGGGGGCCCAAGTGGAATAGGCGGGTGGCCACCAATATCCACCTGAATCATTCCTCCCCCCTTAGGAAGTAATGGTCCCCATTGCGTTAAGTTCCTCCATGAGATGAGGAAATTTCTGCTGAACTTGGTCCCTGGTGAACCACTTTCCTTGGTGCAGGAGTTGGCCAACTTTGACAACCCGATACAATTGGATCTTCTGTTGGCGAGTGTTCTTGATTTGCATGTCCATGATACAATCTGTGGTGGCCTGTTCCATGCAGTCTGGGTTTAACTCTGTTGGTGTGAGTTGTTCTGCAATGTCTGAGGTGTCTAGTAGAGGTGGGAAGTAAGGACGAAGGCGATCCACATTGAAGACTGGGTGCAGACCAAGGAATGGAGGAATACTAAGCTCGAAGGCATTATTCCCTACAGCCTTGGTGACGGTGTACGGCCCGTATCGGAGCGGGCGAAGCTTGCGGTGGGGTCCAGTGAGGCGCTCCTTCTGCAAATGTAGCCATACTTTGTCGCCCACCTGGAAGTTGTGTGGCACCCGGTGTTGATCATGGCGCTGATTGTACTTCGCATTGGATCTGTCCAATATATCATAAACATATTGGCGGATGTGTTGAATGCACTCGATGAAGCTACTTGCTTTGTCAACTTCAGACTGGACATGAGATGAATCGGCCTGAGCAGCTGCAAATGGCATGGCTACATCAATGGGACATAGTTGCTGGAATCCCAAGACCACCTGAAAGGGGCTATGGCCAATTGAATTGTGGAGAGCCCTGTTATAACTATGTTGTACATAGGGGAGGCTCTCGTCCCATGTGCGTGGATGCTTTTAATTGTACATGCACAGAATGTGTACAATCATTATGTTGACGACCTCTGTCTGGCCATCTGTTTGGGGATGGAAAGCTGTGGACTTGGTGAGCTTTGTGTCCAACATTGACCAGAGGTTGGACCAAAATGTGCTGAGGAACCTGCTATCTCGATCTGATATGATAGACTGTGGGATCCCAAAGTGCACCCACACTCGTTCAAAGAAGACTTTAGCAGTGGCTTCTGTTGTGATATTCTTCTTACATGCCGTCATAATGGCCATCTTCGAGAATTTGTCAACGAACACGAAAACACAGTCATTTCCATTCTTAGTAGAAGGCAGGCCCGACATGTAATACATGGAGATGGATTCCCAAGGTCGACTAGGGGTAGGTAGTGGAGTATATAGGCCTTGCTTCTTGATGGTCGGTTTGGCAATGGCACAAGCAGTGCAGGATCTGATGTGCTTTTTGACATCCTTTCGAAGGTTTGGCCAATAGAAATACTTCTGTAGTATTGCTACTATTTTCTCAACCTTGAAATGCCCAGCGACTCGACTGTAGTGTGCTTCCCATATCATCTTGGCACGCTCTCTTGAAGGAACACAAAGGTGTCCCAGGTGACATAAAAGTGCTTCTTGGAGGTGAAAATTTGGAACTTGCGTACCCCCCAAGAGTGCCTTGTAAGTGTGGCCGAATTCTGGGTCACTCTCATAGAGAAGCGGCCAATTAGAAGTCTCGTGCCCACAAGAGTTGAGCACGGTGGTGAGCGCCACGATCGGTGGTCGGCTGAGGCAGTCTGCAACATTATTGGTGCTACCCTTCTCGTACTTGATGTTCAAATGAAACTGTTGCAGATATGTGGACCACTTCTGATGGCGATCATTCTGCAACTTCCCTTGTGTCTGTATGAACTGCAGGGGCCGGTGGTCCGTGTGGATGATTGTTTCCTTCCCCAAAATGTAATGCTTCCATTGTCGACAGGCTTGCACAATGGAATACATTTCTTTGTCATAGGTGGGATACTTGCGAACTGTCTCAGACAATGTCTCACCGTGATATGCCACTGGATGTCCCTGTTGAGTAAGAACTGCCCCAATAGCATAGTCAGAGGCATCTGTCTCGATCTCAAATGGCTGCTGCAAGTCTGGTAAGGTGAGCACTGGGGCAGAACAAAGGCGATTTTTCAATTCTTTGAATGCCTTTTGTTGAGGTTCCGACCAAAAGAATTTTGCTCTTGCTCCTCCTTTGGTGACTTGACTCAAGGGCCAAGTGATATGAGAGAATCCCAACACGAATCTGCGGTAGAAATTAGCAAGACCCAGAAAGCTGCGAAGCTCTGTTATAGTAGTCGGGGCTGGCCAATCCCGAATGACTTGGATCTTGGCTGGATCCACATGCACCCCCCCTTTCATCAATAATGTATCCCAGATATTGAACCTGGGTCATGCCAAACGTGCACTTCTCCAAATTGGCACACAACTTGTGTTGCCGCAGTGTTTGGAGGACTTGTCGGATGTGATGAAGGTGCTCTTCCCAAGTCTTGCTGAAGATCATAATGTCATCCAAGTACACCACTACGAATGAGTTGGTGAATGGCCGCAAGATGTCGTCCATCATCCTCATGAAGGTTGCGGGAGCATTCGTCAACTCGAAAGGCATGACCAGCCATTCAAAAAGGCCTTCCTTAGCTTTGAAGGCAGTCTTCCACACATCAGAGGGTTCAATTGGTACCTGGTGATACCCAGACTTCAGGTCGATCTTACTGAAATATTTTGCACCTTGGAGTTGGTCCATAAGGTCATCAATCCGTGGGATTGGGTACCTATTCCGGACAGTGATCTTGTTCAGCGCCCGATAGTCAATACAGAGTCTCCACGTCCCATCCTTCTTCTGTACCAACACGATCGGGCTCCCACAGGGCGATGAACTTGGTCCGATGTGACCTTTCTGCAACAGCTCCTGAATCTGCCTCTTGATTTCATCATTTTCCAGAACAGAGCGTCGATAGATCGGTCCATTGGGTAGTGGCGCACCTGGGGTCAGATCAATCGGGTGCTTGACCTGGCAGTGCAGAGGAACCCCTGTGGGTGAGGTGAAGATGTCCCCGTACTCCTCCACGACCTTATCCATTTGTCGTTGTCGTGCAGAGGGGCCCTGTCTGGAGGTCGTGGCCACAGTCTTCTTCTTGCCCTGGGGGCGGATCATCAGGAAAACGAATTTCCTGGTTTGGGAAATGAGCTTACTGCATTGTTTTGCAGTAACTAAAGAGATAGTCGTAGGAGGTGGTACCTCTGGTATCCTGTACAACTTATTTCCCAAAGTAACAATGACAGCACGAGGTCGAGACTCATACACAGCATGGCGCTTCCACAAGTATGGTTGTCCTAATAATACATCAGAAACATCAATAGGAGCAACATCACATAATACCTCATCCGTGAAGGGCTTGATGCTATAGGGAAGGCGACACTGCTGGCTGACGCGGAGATCTCGTCCTTGGTGAAGCCACCCGATGGTGTATGGATGTGGGTGAGCCGTGGTCGGCAAGCCCAACCGCTTCACGGCGTCTGCTGAAATGAGGTTCTTTTGGCTCCCATTGTCGACAATGAACTGTACAGGGGAGCCCTTTACCCACATCTGGGAGTGGAAGAGACGTTCCTCCTCCTCTGGATCTTCCGGTTCCTCCTTCTGGATCTTTGTAGTGGCAATAGTGGCATTGGGCTCCGCATCAATAATATGTTTCCCTTTTTCATTCCCCTTTTCAGGTTTTGATTCGGAGTCGGAGCATGCATCTGACTCAGAAGCCCTCATCTCGGCCACTAGCAACTACTTGGCCCGACACTCACTTGTGTTGTGAGTGGAGCTCTTATGGAACTCACACCACTTTCCCGTGTCCTTCTTTGGCTTTACGGTGTTGTTCTTTTCTTGTGGCTTTGACGGGTTGTCTTTAGCTGCCATGCCTTGGCTCTGTCCTTTGTTCTGTGGTTTGGAAGCACCTTTTCCTTGCTTTTGATTCGCAGATCCAAAGTCTCGCTTCTTCTGTTTGAATTTCTGCTCAATCTTGGCAGCATACCGGTATGCCGTACCAAGCAAGGAGATGTCGAGGAACTCCATTTCCTCCTGAATGTATCTGTGCAGACAGCTGTGATACTTTAGCACCAAATGTTTCTTTGAATCTTTGATACCCAACTTTGTGCGCAGGGTATGGAACAGATTCGTTAGCTCGTGCACATCTTGATCCCTTTGTTGTCGCAGCGTGGTCCATTGTATGTACTTGTCCTCATAGCTCCCCATGGGATAGTACTGTTCCTTGACGGCGTCTCGGAAAGAATTACAAGTTGGTACGACTAAGAATAGAGAGGGTTCGGTCTAGTCCTTGTTCTCATAGTAGGTTTCCCACCAGTCCTTAACATGGGGGGTAGCTTTGAGGAGTGCAAAAATAATCTTCTCCCGGTTTGAAAAGTCATGAACAGAGAAATATCCTTCTAATAGATTCAACCATCTATCTACGGCATCTGTGTCTATTTGACCCTCAAATATGGGAATGTCAAAATTTACTTGTACCTTAAAAGGAGTCGCACCTCCAGAGTGGCTGCTAGATGCAGATGCGCCGCCGGTGGGCAGCCGTTGAAGGATCTGAACAAAGTTATCCATCATCGCGTTCCTTTGTTTTTCGAGGGCCTCCTCGAGCAATATTTTGATAGGATCTCCTGCTCCCTCATCTTTCTTTTCATCCCCCATGGGCATCCGTCGAGGTTTGTGAGGCTGATCTTGCAAAGGTTCCACCAGATCAAGCCCTAGCTCCTTATACCCCGACCTCGTTGGGGACATGCAAAGAAGGATCGAGAAAAAGCAGACCGCTCTGATACCACTGATCCAGATTTATGCAGGAACGCAACATAATAAACATATAACCATAAATACAGAGATGCAGCGGAAATAACACTTCATTTCATTAATATCAAAGAACTGAAATTTGCTTACAGACAGAATGGAAATAAAACTAGCTAGGGCGCTGGTAGCTATCTCTGAGAAGAGATGTGGCGGCTACAGGCCTCTGAACTGAGTTACAACGAGGCTCGAGGGCCTATTTATTATTGAGAAGCAATGGAGAATCCTAAACATCCAAAAACCTAACCCTAGGAGATGAAGCGCCAAAACTATGGGCCCCGTTTGGGTAAATTGGTGTTTCAACTTCCCAGGGACGTAACTTTGGCATACTATCTCCATTTGATGCACATGATACATCATTAGAAATCTCTATCCAAGGACTACAACTTTCGCCACAAATGTCATTCTAGAACGGAATGATATTCGCTGGCCCAAAAAACGTCGTTTAGGGCCTCAAAACGGCTCCGAAAGTTCAGGACCCGAAAAACTGCTAAAAATAGTAAATTATGTCGAAACTGAAAAACTGAAAGAGACAATGGTGGGGGCCCAAGTGGAATAGGCGGGTGGCCACCAATATCCACCTGGATCAATGAATTTGGTACGTAATCTAGATTGGGCCTAGTTCAAGGATGACCCTCGATTGTGAAGAGAATATTATTCTGTGTTGTTTGTGTGTTGGGTGCATATTAATCCACCAAGGGATGCCCATGCTTCCACCATGGAGAATTTTTTCCCGTGAAGGAGATTTGGTACCTAGGTGGGATCACAACCTAGAAAACAAATCGTTGTTGCCTCCTTCCTGTCTGTAGGTAGAAGAAGACACCCTATCATCTCTCTGATATAGATGATGCATGAAGGGTTAGATACGTTTTTCATAGAGAGGTCATGAAGGCTTAGCAAGAGCATTTTTCATATGCATATCGGTTTACTACTTATATTGAAAGATACGAACAACTAGAGCTCCAAATCGCCCTATCATACAATTGCAATTATGTTGAAGCATACAAGGAATTGGCGGTAATATTGAGAGGGTAATACAAAAATATGCACAATAATTTGCAAGCGATGTTGTTTCAGGATACTATTGTTACGTTCCACCATCTAACTAAAGGGTTTTCAAGTTAAGGTATTTTAGTTGTGAGCTTGTTACTTCAAGTAGTGGAAGATTCTCTATTAAAGCAAACGAAAAATAATTAGTTGTTACTAAGTTCAAACATGTTGTAATTGCACTATGGCAATGATATAAAATTGGAGAGGGAGAAACAAAATTAGTACAATTGGTTGATGATATTCTAATCCATGCATTTAGATGATAATCTACTCAATAATGCTCTTGGAAACCGATGCATGAATAATGTTTTGGTTCAATCCACGTCTTCTTCCAAAAATGGTAGGAAATTTCACCTCCATGCCAGACGCTTCACTTCCATGCCGTCGCTCCATCCTCTAGACTTAGACAAAGGATATTCCTTCAAACACCATCGTTGCCGTCCACTTGTACAAAAAATAAAAAGTTAACACCGATACATCCACTTGGGGTTGATATAGAGACGCCTTCGACGAACAATACCAAACGAAACTATATAAAATATTTCCAATGGAATTTTTTTATAACAAATAGGACAAGACATATTATGAAACTCTAGCACACAATGCATATAAAAAATATATGTAAATTTAAACTTATACCCCTAAAGAGTCTACCACATGTTTGTGCGCTTATAAGCAAGGAACAATTATAAATATATGCTTCATCAAATTACATAACAAGTCCAATTTAATATATATATATATATATATATATATATATATATATATATATATATATAAATAAATAATTTGAATCGCATATAAAATAATTAACAATGGATTTAACACACATATGTATAATATAATATACGTATAAAATATAATATAATATAATATATAAAGTATATGTATAAAATTTAATTTTCTCCAATACTGTCGCAATACATAATTGTATATCCTTATATTTCATACATCCCCATTCCTAGTATGTAAAGGATATTGGAGTTGGTTGGTTTATTTGTAGAAGGTTATTTGAATTAATTGGTTTGAGATATTCTTTTTAATAAAATAAGTTTTAGATTGATGTGTAATTTGAGAGATTTACTTAAATATATAATCATGCCATGATTTTTTTTTTTTTTTAAATAATACTCTTATATTTAATATATGTTTGTATTTATATAATGTATCACCATGTGATTATTAATAGTGTTTTATGAATTTTCGTATGATAACGTGTTTTATGAATCTCGTATAAAATTTGGATTAGACCTGGCTCCTACGATGACCCTCGATCGTGAAGAGAATAATATCGTGTGTTGGTTTTGTGTTTTGTGCATATTTTTCCACCAAAGGAGGTCCACACCACCACCATGGAGATTTTTTTCTCGTGAAGGAGATTTGGTACCTAGGTGGGATCACAACATAGAAAATAGATCATCGTTACCTCCTTGTTGTTTGCAGGTAGAAGAATACACCCTCCCATATCTCTGATATAGATGATGAATCAAGGGTTCGATAGGTTTGGCATAGAGAGGAGATGAAGGCTTAGCAAGAGTGTTGTTCATATGCAGATCAATTGACTACTTGGATTTAAAGATAAGAACAATTGGAACTTAGAATCACCCTATCATATAATTTCAATTATGTTGAAGCATACAAGGAAATGGTGATAATCATGAGAGGGGCATACAACAAGGTGCACAAGAATTTGCAAGTGCTATTTTTCCAGGATACTATTGCCGCTCTCCATTGTCTAATTGAAGGGGTTTCAGTTGTGAGCTTGTTACTTAGAGCAGTTGAAGCTTCTTTATAAAATCAAACAAAAAAGTATTAGGTGTTACTGAGTTAAAACATGCTGTAATTGCACTATAGCGACGATCTAAAATTGGAGAGGGAGAAACACAATTAGTACAACTGGCTAATGATATTCTAATCCATGCATTTAGATGACAATATCCCCAATAATTCTCTTGGAAACCAATGCACAAATAATGTTTTGGTTCAATCCGCGTCTTCTTCCAAAAATGGTAGGATGCTTCACCTCCATGTTGTCGCTCCATCCTCTAGACCCAGACAAATGATATTCCTTCAAACACTATTGTCGCCACCCGCTTGTACAAAAAATAAAAATTTAACACTGGTACATCCACCCAGGGTTGATAGAGAGATGCATTCAGCGAACAATACCATATGACACTTTATAAAAATATTTATGATGGAAATTTTTTATAGCAAATAGGACAAGACATATTATGAAATTTTAGCTGACACCGTGTATCACAAATATATGTAAATTTAAACTTATACCTCGAAAGGGTCCACCACATGTCCGCGCGCTCACAAGTGAGAAACAATTACAAACATATGCTTCATCAAATTACATAACAAATCCAATTTAACACACACATACACACACACACACACACACATAAAATTTAATTTCCTCCAAGACCATCGTGGTACATAATTGTATATCCTTATATTTAATATATCTCTATTCCTAGTATGTAAAAGGAGATTGGAGTTGGTTGGTTTATTTGAATTAACTTGTTTGAGAGATTCTTTTCAATAAAATAAGGTTTAGATTGATGTGTAATTTGAGAGATTTAATTAGCTATATAACTTTTCCATGAAAACATTTTTTAAATTAATACCATTTTATTTAATATATGGTTATATTTATATAATGTATCACTATTTGATTATTAATAGTGTTTTATGAATTTTTGTATGATAACTGTTTTATGAATTTTCGTATGATAACATGTTTTATGAATTTGTTACGAAATATGGATTGGGCCCATTTCCCAGTATGGCCCTCGAACATGAAGGGAATATTATCCTGTGTCCTTTGTGTGTTGTGTGCATATTTTTCCACCAAGGGAGGTCCACCCTACCACCATGCAGAATTGTTACCCATGAAGGAGATTTGGTACCTAGGTGGGATCACAACCTAGAAAATGGATCAACATTGCTTCCTTTATATCTGTAGGTAGAAGAAGACACCGTCCTATCTCTTTGATATAGACGATGCATCAAAGGGTTTGATAGGCTTGGTGTAGAGAGGTCGTGAAGGCTTAGCAAGAGCGTTGTTCATATGAAGATCAATTCACTTCTTGGATTGAAAGATATGAACAATTGGAGCTTCGAATCACCCTATCATACAATTACAATTATGTTGAAGCATACAAGGAATTGGAGGTAATATTGAGAGGGGCATACAACAAGGTGCACAAGAATTTTAAAGCACTATTGTTTTAGGATACTATTACTTGTTCCATCGTCTAACTAAAGGTTTTTCAGTTGTGAGCTTGTTACTCTGAGCAGGGGAAGATTCTCTATCAAAGCAAAAAAAAACAAAGTTTTTACTAAGTTCAAACATGTTGTAATTGCACCATGGAAACGATCTAAAATTGGGAGGGAGAAACACAATTATTACAATTGGTTGATGATTCTAATCCATGCATTTATATGATGATCTTCCCAATAATACTCTTGGAAACTAATGCACGAATAATGTTGTGGTCAATCCATGTCTTTTTCCACAAATGACAGGACACTTCACCTCTATGCCGGACGCTTCACTTCCATGTCGTCGCTCCATCCTCTAAACTGAGACAAAGGATATTCCTTCAAACACTATCATCATCGTCCAATTGTACAAAAAATAAAAACTCAATATCAGTACATCCACCCGGGGTTGATATAGAGACGCCTTGGGCGAACAAATTTTTTATAATAATAGTAATTAAATTTAATAAAAACACAATTATATTAAACAATTATGATTCAAAAAATCTCAAAGCAAATACCATTTTTAAGACAAATTTGGATAACACTTAGATAAATTTGACTTTTGAAATTTAAAATAGTAATTATAATTTAAATAAACATAAAATTAATTAAAAAATTATTTAAATTACTCCAAAAAAACTAATATTTGGATTAAAACTAAAAATATTTAATCTAAATAATGATGACCATTCTCATTGAACATCTTCCACAATTTCATCTGAAAATTTCTCTCAATAATGACCATTTCAAAATCATGTGGTGACCATTTCAAAACCATATGGTTTAAATATTTTATTAGTCTCATGAAATTAGGGACTTTGGCCTCTAAATATTCTAATTTGTGTTAGAGGTTCTTTTTCCACTAAGGAGGGTGTGATAAAGCATACAAGTGTAGGCTTAACATATCGCAATTTTTGGAAGCATTTAAAACCCTTTACAATGTTATTTAAGACATAAAAACAATTAATGATGTTAAAGAAGATATAACAATAACATATAACAGTGGTTGATTATGTGTGTTTTTTTAAACGTTGAATTTTTATTTTTACATTATTTTTATATTGAAGGTGTTTATTTTTGAATATTTTACTATTCATCATAGTCAACTTTTTTATTTTCTGTAGTTGATTCAAGTAAACAACTGTCACATTGTCTACCATTGGATCTGTGTAGCATTTTTGGAAACTAATTGCAAGCGAGCTTGAAACTAATTGGAAACTAGTACATGAAATGAAAATTGCAGCACACGATATGGAAATTAAGTTTGAGTATATAAGTTTTTTAATTTGATTGTTTTCTTTGATAATTTAAAAAACTAAAAAACTTGGAGAATCAGGAAAGAAAATCTTGAATTTGAAATTTGGAAGTTGTTTTTTATATAAATTATTTAGAAATTTTTTAATTTGATTGTTTTCTTTAATAATTTAAAAGGCCATTAAGAAAGAGTCTACTCTACATCTGGTGCTTCGTCTTCGTGGTGGTGATTTTTATCTGTTAAAATATGTTGGTCTATTGAGATGACATAGCTGGTTATGATTTAAAGGTGTGTCAAGTATCTGTTCGTGTTTATTATATTGTGTGGACTTTGTTTGTGTTTGCGTATGTGTTGTTGGTGCAAGCCAACACTGGTTTGGAAGTGTGATTATACTTTTTGAAAACATATTTTCGTGAATGATTCAGATTTATATTATTGTAATTCAAGTATTTTAAATGATAGGTGTTTTTTTAAATTTCATTGTTATTGTTTTTAATATGAAACGTGTCATTTAATTTCTCAACTTAGAAAATAAGTTTCAGTTGGGGTTTTGAATTCATTTTCGATGCTAAGTCTGGTTCTAAGTCCTTGAATTTTAGGTTGTGAATTACCATATTTAAAATTGTTTTACTATTGTTATCAAATTGATTCAGTAGTTGGGAATCAGAGTCAACGGATCGTGTTTATTGTGTTACATTATTTTTAGAATCATTTGAATTTGAAGAATGATTATCTATATGGGAATTGTATTAATTTTGTGCAATTCGGGGATTTAATTTTCTAGATGCCGTTGTATGTATATTTATTGTTTAGATTTAATCAGTTAAACACTGAGTCAGAAAGCCAATAAATATGAAACCCTTCTGAATTAAAACCAGTTTTAGTATTGAATAATCTATGTTCATTATTAGATCCAGTACTTCTTGAATTTCATCAATTATTTACAACCAGTCTTAGTAACTTGATTTTGCACCTTCGGCAAATTAAAGTCACAGTCAGGATGTGTTTGAACTACTGTAGATCCAGCATAATTTGCAAACCAGGAAAATCTTGTCACCAGTTCTTGTATGGGAGAAATATGGATTTGAAGGGACTTGGTTGATAGCTTTGCTAGGCAAAGATGTCAAGTCTATCATGCAAAATTGTTGACAGATGTAAAGTGTTCTAATATTGCAGGATTTTGTTTCATCCATTGAAGTTGATATTTCTGCTTGATTTCTTGTAACTTGTATATCATATTTTAGGGCTCTGAAGTTGATGATCCCTTTGTGTTGTTCTTAAATTTGCAATTTTTTTTTGTTTGTTCTTTGTCTTTCAAAGTAATTTTGGCTGGTGGGCTCCCATTATTTTCTTTAAAGTTATTTAAAGATATTATATTAAGCAACTAATACGGCTAGTATGATTCATAGATTTATAACTAGCATATTGGAAATCAGATTTATAACTAGTATATTGGAAATCAAATTGATTAAATGGATAATAATTCCCAGATTTCATTTATTGTGTTTCTTATTAGTGAAAAGATTTAAGCAACTTGTGAAAATTGTGTTGTAATTTTCTGTGCAATTTTTTTTTTAATAAGCATGTGAATATGGGGATTGTGTGTGAATATGAGGATGGTGTATCAGATATTTAATTTTATGTGTCATTGTAGAATTATTTAGTATTGACTTTATATGCAAAGGGCAATTACCATCTTAGCAACTAATTTATTTATTTTTTTAAATAATTTTTGGAGCGTCGCTATTGATTATGTCTATATACCTTCAAAGCTTGTCATCTTTGTGATCTCTCTACACCCATCAAGGATTTCTCTAAAATCAAATGTGAAGATATTCAAAGGTTTTTATAATATTTGTTTTATACTATTTCGTTTTCGATGTTCCTGAGTGTTCATATTGATCCATATATTGCCTGCAAAAAGTTCCATATAGATGCACGACTTTTAATTGAAGGAACTTTGCCAATTATAGAACTAATTTTAGAGTAAACAACTCGGCATAAGTTCCATATAGATGTAGGGCATTTAAGTGAAGGAACTCTGCCAATTATAGAACTAATTTTAGAGCAAACAACTCGGCATATTTGTTTGTTGCCAATCCAATGTTGCAAGAGATGGTAAAGCAGTGAAAATTGGATTTCACAAATTTTGTCATGTGTCTCTGTCAAAGAATTCTTTATTGATTAATGCTATGTTATTGATTAGTTGGGGCAAAAATCTTATAGAGGGAGACAATGGTACACTACTTTGATGGTAAGATTGTCCTTGGTATAGATGGTTCCCAATTTATGTGATACATGTTGGTTAGAAGTTTGCTGGCTTTTCACATGAAATCTGTATAATTTTGCTACTTCAAGCCCAACAATGAAAAACAAATCTTCTCAAATCTTAACGAAATGAACTACGTTTAGTGTATCTTTGAATCTTTAGAAGCCACTGCTAATATAAGTTATATTATTGTTTTCGTTGTGCAATAAGATGATATTGTGGGTAAGTATATAACTTTTTGGCTTCAAAGTTGAAACTTATTTTGTGAGTTGTGGTAGTGCCTACATATTCTTTTAGTTACACCTAAGGTGATTTTTAAGGGAGGTACTCTGCGAGCTTTCTTTGTTTGTCAAGAGAGAATAAAGATATGCCACGTGTCTACGTTTTTTTCGATTTCTGGGGTCGCGGGTTCGATCCACCGTAGTAGAAATGGTGGGTCTCGGTTGAGGTGAAGCTATTATACGCTAGCTCAAGCGCTTGAAGCTATGGCCAGAGATGGCACTGTTGTAGCGTGTGCCGTGAGCCAACCTTACCTGCCTTTCCTCAATAATTGGATAATTATCATTAGCAAGACAAACTCGTTGTTATCGCCGATGATTATCACATGATGAGGTTCCATTCTACTGGTTCCCACTTTGTAACTCCAATATGGGATTGGTAAAACAATTTATTAGGTATAGAGGGAATATCACGTTAATGGACCTTCCACCAGAAACTCCCAAACTTAAAAGACTTAAAGACTATGTAATAGTGAGATGAGATAATTATTTGAAGTTTTAGTACAAGTTATGATAGTATCCAATTGGAAGGGACAGAGAATTTTAACGTGAAGTTGTGGTCTACAGATTAATCGCCAACACCATTTCCGTGAGTGCCCTGCATGGTATTTCACTGGCGTGCAAGCTGCACATTTTAATTTAATTGACGTTGATGTCTATTGGCCATCTATTGCCGGGTCCGGACATAGGCGCATTGATGGACCTATGGCAGTGGAAATAAGGCTCGCCAAATATCTCTATATATGTGGCGAGCCTTATTTCCACTGCCATAGGCCCATAAATGCGCCTAGGCAGGGAATGCTCACCGCACAATGATCTACAGTTTTGATCTGACGGTGAGCATTCCCTGCTTAGGTGCATTTATGGGCCTATGGCAGTGGAAATAAGACTCGCCTAGATATTTATTGTGCAGTCACGTGGGTAGGCACGTTATTTTCAAACTGCATTGCACCATTATATCAATAACTTTTGGCCAACGTGCATATCTGGAAAATTTAATTCAAATTCTTTGCAGCCTTTTAAATTGTCCACTCTCTAACACACAATGCACCTCACCTGTCATTCTTTCAAGGCGTGAATGCCATGCTTAAACAACATTTCCAGTGGACCGTTTGTACCTGGGTACCTGTAACAAATTTAATTCCAACCGTGGGTACCTGTAACAAATTATCTGTAGCCCTTTCAATGCACCTCTCTGCCATTCTTTCAAGGCGTGAATGCCATGCTTAAACAACATTTCCACTGGACTGTTTGCAGGCTTGGCGCAGAACATCCAAGTCGTGGTTTCACTATTCATTGTAGGTGAACAAAATATTGATACTTTTTATATTCAGCTATCATGGATTATATGTATTTTGATTTTAAATGTGGTGTTCATTATTGGTACGCCTTATAATTGATAGAATGTGATTTTATTCATATTGATTTCTTTATAATTTGGTTTTGATGACGATTTCTTTATAACTTGGGTTTGAGAATGCATTGCGATTTATTTTCATATTTCTCTCTATCGTCTTAAGTTTAGAGTTATTTTTATGCCTATAGGTACTATATTACGAAGTACTTCATGACATTGTTGAGATTCTTCGTTAATGGCGTGGATCTCAACAGTGTTTGGTGGGGAAAATTAAACATTCAATGATTTCAAGACTGTATGAGCAATTTCTCTTGTTCTTTAATTTAATTTGAATGTTAAATTTAAGTTATGGAAACTTATTTTAAAATAGACATGTCTATAGAGTTAGTCATTGATTTAATATTACGATTAATGAAATGTAAATGTATATTTGATTTGATTTTAATCATTTTTATGATTTATGAACTGCATATGTATAATTGATTTGATATTAATCATTTTATTTACAAAGTCAAGGTATGAGAGTTATGAAGATTTTGTTCGATAAAATCTAATGTAAATTAAACAAGAGGAAACAATTAGAGTTATATTGAGTATTATAAAAATGGTATAATTGTAAAGTACAACAAAATGTAAACTACAAAATAAAAGAAATTCAAAGTTCAACAAATGACTAAATAAATTACAAAATGCATCAATAAACAATTTATTTTGATATCTAGCTTTGAAAAGAAATAAAAATGGATGTAAATGATATGAAACATGATAAATTGTTCCTTGGTTATTTTGAATAATTTGGATGATGCCTCAAAACTCATTATGTGATTTACAATCGGATGATGGACTAATGGATTAGTTTATATTGAAGTGTTAAAATCTATGCCAATAATATCTTTCATAGGAATTGAGTTGTTGAATGTTCCATGCACATCCACTTACTCAAATGTGTACCCTTAGACAACCTTAAAACATCTTATAAAATAACTTGAAACATAGTTCAAACATATGCGTCGTCCATCTTTGTTTTAATGTGTAACATAATCAATTCACAAAATTCTAAAGAGTGGTTAATCTTATTTCAATAGGAATTGAACTTTCAAAATTGTTTTAGGTAATCCTTATAATACATCTTGTCTTAGAATTTACAAAATTACTAACATGCTTGTAAAAACATTGGCATTCCCTATAACTTTATAGTTGTATATGTTTATCAATTCCAATTGTATTGATGTATAACATTTATAATATGCATATATATGTCGTATTCTCTAGAATTTATGTATAATCAATTAACTAAATATTACAACCTTGGATTCTAAATCTTAAGGTAATTTCATTTCAAATGATATGGACATGCTTTTCCTTATTCACTTTAGTAATTTGACATGAAGCATAAATATCAATAATTTAATAATTTAATATGATACTAGTGTTAGTTAAAATTATTATATTATGGTGTTGTAGAAAATAGAGCATGTCATTGGGAGCCAATGAGTCACGACTCTTGCAAACTGTTGAGGTGATGACCTTCTTGTGCACTTTGGACTATCGATCTCACATGAACCACTGATTTTCAACCTTTAACTGAATTATACTAGTGATCCACAAAAATGTTTTGATACATGATAATGAAACTGCCACCACCAAGGTTCAAGGTTAAATTATCATCGTAGCAATGCCCACTAATATTTTCGTCTTTGAATAATTTCTTTTCTGTCACATAGGTTGCTTGGTGTTCATTTGAATGGATGGTTTCATATCTCTATTTGAATTGTAATAGTGACCCATGAAAATGTCACAATACATTATGTTTCTCTATTTCTTTGTACTCCAATAGTCATTAAGATTATTTTTATAAATTACCATATTATTGTTCTTGATAGCTCCATTATAAACACTAATTGGGGTTGAATTAATTAAGAACGAGTAACTCAATAACTCTTTCATTACATCCTTCCATCGTATGTTCATTGAAATTTATCCTCACTAAAAGCCCTTTTGAAGATTTATTTCTCTCTCTCTAAAAAAAAATCCTCTGCATGATACACAGTAAACAATACATATTAGTTAAAGTTACATATAGTTCAAAAATAATATTTTTTTATAAATAATTTACAAAGAATTTTCCTTTTTTGCTTTTCTTAATGTGTTAACAGTATTTTTGTTACTTGACATCTTATCAGTCATTTCTTTATCAATCTGAAACCTGTAGCATGTCATTCATTAATATATTTATAAATAAATTCTCAACTTTTCAGGTAGAAAATAAATCTCGAGACACCGGTGCGCCTTTCATGAAATCTGCACCGCCGCCGGTGCGTGGATATATTAACAACGCACCGCAAAACAGTATAATACACCGTACGGTGCGTTTGGTATTATAAACGCACTGCAAAAATAGTGTAATAGACATAACGGTGTGTGGGGTATTATAAATGCACCGCAAAAATGGTGTAATACACCGTACAGTGCTTTCCTAGTTAAAGAGAGCACCGATGCCCTATTTCAGATTTGGCGCATAGATTTAAAAAAATGTTTTCAATTTTTTACGACACAGAACTTGCGCGGTGCACTGTAATAATACAAAGCACCTGTGCGGTGGCGTATGCAGGGCACACCGATAAAGAAAAATCCATTTTTTCAAAAATTCATGCAATGGTCAAATGGATTGGGATCCGACTATGTAAGTCGTCCCGTGGGTTGGATGTCAATCTAAAATGAAAAAAACCTAATTCTGAAATCATAGGAACAGGGAGAAGAAAGGGAAAAAACAAAAAAATGAAGGGTTCAGGGTAAAAATGGATAAAACTGCAGGAAAAAATAAAAAATTGCAGAAAAAAGTAAAAAAAAGAATTAAATTTAATCACGAAATGGCTTGAAATTCTATGATAAAGGGCTTGAATCACCATAGTTTTGGTTTCTAATTGTCTGAATACTTCTGTTAAAACGTATTTCGCCATCCATAGTGCCCTCGTGCTCTCTTGCTTCAGGTCTGTCTCCTGCAAAAATCTAACTGAATTTTCTTAGCAAAAATAGTGAAATAATGAAAAGTGTTTAGTATTTCAAGAAATATTTTATCAAATTAGATTTTTCGAAAATATTTTTCCACCCATTTTTCAAATTGCCGCTCTTTTTTTAACTTAAACAAAATAGAGTTGCGGTTTTTTTACTTGCGTTTATTCATTTTCGGTGTGCGGAAATGTGATGCATCGTTGTGTTGTATTAATACGATGCATCAAGGCCTCTTAGGATGATAAGCGCACCGGATTTTTTAAAGTTTTTTTTTTTTTTTTGTATGTAAGATCATAATAAAATAATGATAATTATAAAGTACATGAATTTATTTTCATTATTTTCTAAACTTTATATATGTAAGATCATAATAAAATAAAGATAATTATAAAGTACATGAATTTATTTTCATTATTTTCTAAACTTTATGTTACAAAAATTCGTATTATTATAGATTTGTTATTTTACAATTATTTGCAAATTTACAAATTTAAATATTTTAATAAAATCATTTCACATTAATACAATTAAATTTTTCACATTAATAGAATTAAAATTTTACAAATTAAAATTTTACATACAATTACATTAATTAAAATTACAATTACAATTTTACATTAATTTCACATACATGAATTACGATTAGAATTACAATTACAATTTTAATTTTACATACAATTACATTTACAATTTTACATATAATTATATTTACAATTACAATTACAATTTTACAAATATTTTACAGACAATTCAATTAAAATTACAGTTACAAATACAATTACATTTACAATTTTACATGGAATTACATTTACAATTACAATTACAATTTTACAAATATTTTACATACAATTCAATTAAAATTACAATTACAAATACAATTACAATTTGTGAAATTTACATACAATTAGAATTAGAATTACAATTTTACAATTTTTCACATATACAATTACAATAATTTCAGAATAAATTAAATATTACAATTACAATTAAAATTTTACATTAATAAATATTTTACATACAATTGCACTTAAAATTACAATTAGTACAAATACAAATACAATTTTACAATTTTACATAGAATTAAAATTTAAATTACAATTACATTCACGACATAATATTTAATAAATATCATGGTCATTTAATAATATTAAATTAATTAATAAACATCATCACGATCATGATAACCATGGTACAAACATCATATTCGACTAATAAACACATTCAATTAACATCAAATTAACATTATATATTAACATCATCACAACACAAACATCAAATATACATCTCAATATAATGTCAAATAACTCATGCGCCTATCACATATACACATCTATCTGCAAGTAAACATTAAATGAACATATCTAACATATATGCGCCACATCATGATGATCATCAACATGAAAATTAAGTACAACTGCAACATGAACATAAAATACATGGACCATCCATATATATATATATATATATATATATATATATATATATAAATAATGTTAAAAATATACAACTGTAATATAAATGTCATGGATCAGGCGCTGCTGGTAGTATAACAACATCAATAACACTAGTACAAGTGGATGCGTCCTTCTCAGTAAATCTCGGTGCAGCCTCGACAATCGATGGTCGAATAGTCTGCTCATGATCATGATGATCACTAGTATTGATGGATGCATCCGCTGGTGGTAGTAAAACATAATCAATATGAGGCACAGTAGCAGTGGAGGCCTACTCAGTTAATAGTACTGTAGCCTCGGCAGTCGATGGTCCAGCCTGCTCATGATGATCGTGACTAGTACTCATGATGGATGCTACAGGCTGCTGACTGGACGTCGCTCCGATGGTCCAACCTCATCTCCATGATGACTAGTGTCAAATGCTACTAGTGGAGCCTCATGCTGATAATTAGGCGTGCCGTGAGGTGAACGATCACGAGATGCATCTGAGTCGCTGCTGGCAGATTGTCCATCACGTGCTGCATCTCGACTACGACTATAGCTACGGACATTCCTCCTCAAACGTGTAACATCTGTCGTAGCTCCTACGACATGCCGTATCAGGCCGTACATGTCACATGACATGCCTCTCCACATCCGTAACAGTTTATCTTCAACCTGTATCTCTCTATAATGAGCGGGCCTGATGCTCGCATCTAAAATCAATCCACAGAGTTGGCCACCCAACTCCATCCGGTATCTAGTCTCAGGTCGACCACGCCTAGAAAAAGGCGGTACCGGTGCACCATGAGGCGCAATATCAACACGTCTCTCTACCACACCACTGGCCTCATCCTCCAGTGCATTAGCCATCTCCTGATCGTAATCATCATGATTGACACCTGGATCATGTGGTGGATCCGGAATCTCATCGCCATCAAAAGAGCCAATGTCTGCAAAATATATACAAGTACACAACAATAATTATACAATTAAATTACACAATTTAATAAAACCAAGTTAAAGAACATGTTAGAATAAATATAAATAAAACAATAATATTACCTCTATCATCTGGTGGCTCATCAGGAGTGAAGAGGATGTTGGGACACCCTCACCAATCTAGTCCAACATAAGGACATGGGACCATAATGAAGGAATGCATCCCGCCAACACTGGCTGGTAAGTCCAGCGAATCATGTGATATCCTCGCTGGAAACATAGTGTCTCCCCTCTTGGGAATCATCTGCCCCCACATGCGAATATGGGCCTCGAACATCAGCCTACGAGGCTGTCAAAAAAAAATAGGTCTCATCTCTGGAAACCTCTCAAAAAATAAACAAAACATCTCTGAAGCAAAAGGGAAGTTGACCCTCCCTTGTGCATGAGCACGACATATATCTAAGGCCATACAAAACTGTTGCAAAAAAATGGCAGACCACCTGACAAGTCGTGGCTGCTATACTAAAGAATCAATGTAATATAAAAGTGAGCAACTAATGCGTTGTCCATCATTGGTGTTATGCGAAATTATCGAAGCAATAATAGAGAGGCACTGCACGTCCTGTCTACCAAAATCACCTATATGTAACTGACCTCCATGTACCTGAAACTTTGAAGGAGACAGTACATGTGCTCCAATGTATCTCTAGGAGTAAACTAACAAACTCCCTACTACACAACCAGCTGGCATGTCTGGGAATGAGGGAATATCCACCCCTCTCCTTGATAGTCCTGTAATAAAATAAATGTCCTCCTCAGTGGGTGTGTACCACTAGTCAGGACCAACCTGAAAATCCTGTCAGTGGGCATTCCACCTATTGATAAGATGTCTCAAAATCACACTATGGGCCTTTAGGCCGGAAATAGCCTCCTTATAGAACTTGAGGAGGCCTACCTACATAAGGATCTCATGGGTATCTGCAGTAATAGGGCGAGGGCATCCATCTCTCTCCCTCTCTCTCGCCTCCCATTGGCGAATCATGTCATATTGTTCTGCTTGTTGTTGCTGCTGTTGCTCCTATTCTCTCTGAATCATTACCATATTAAATATTTTTTATTTATTAAAACAGAAATGTATTTATAAATATACATATATAATTTTTTTTGAAAAAAAAACAAACATACAAGTCGGTGCTCCATAAAAATAGTCACGCACTGGTGCCGGTGTATACTAATATTTTAGCGCACCGTCCTTGGTGCCCCTAATGAAATAGACTGCACTGGATTTGGTGCATATGTCTATTTTTCAAGCACCGTGGACTGTATATAATTCAGAATAGCGGCGCGCTGACTGAAATATATGCCCCGACACGTATATTCGTGTCAGCGCATCGACTTCATGACAATGACATAGTTGACGGTGCGGCCTTTTACCCGACCGCACCGTTGACCCTCTCGGAATGCAAAACACGATGTGTTGACATAAACCGGGGTGGAAAATAAAGTCAACGCACCACACTGTGATCGCTGGGGTAAACAGTGTGACTGGATAAATGAGCGCACCGCCTTTTTTATTTTTTATTTTTAGTTTAAAATTATTCGGTGCGCCTTCCGGCACCACCTTGGAAACGATGCAGTTACCGTTAGTACCAGTAGCGGTGCTGCTTGTAAATTTTACAGGTAGCACCACTATCCGGTGCGAGCCGAACAGCTCGAGCGCACCGCGTGACAATTTTTTTTCCTTTTTAATGGTTATTTTTAAGTTTATTTCAATTTCTAATCCGCTAAAAGGCTTAATTATAGAAAAACTAGAAAAATACCTATACATTTCACCGTCGAGGAGGCATATTGGCTATACAATTTGGAAAATAAAGTTTTCCCACTAATTTTCAAAATGCAAGCTGGAGATTGGTGGCCAATGCAGAGCAGCAGTGCGTGCAATGGGTGCAATGAGAGCATTGATGTCAGGGCGGCTCAGAAATAAGGAAATAGCACTAGGGCTTGAGAGCTCTGGAGCACTGAGGAAAGTGAATAATGAAGTTTTTTGGCCGTAATTTTTTTTTAATTAACCCTGTTTTGGTGCACAGGGTTTTATAAGCGCATTGGTGCTGTTAAATAAAACTGCACTGGGCAGTATCAATTTTGGCGCATTGTTTATAAAGTGTCGGGGCGTTTCCGTAACCACGCATTGGGATGTTTCAGTTTTGGCGCGAAAATTTGATGATGCACCCAGGCGGCGTAATGGTAAAGCACCGGTTTTTTGGCCTTAATTTTTATTTTTAATTTATTTTTAATTTTTTTATATAACGCTATTCTAGTGCGTGCGGTTTCTACCACACTGATGCTCTTAGAGAAGAATGCACCAGCTCGTTTCTATTTTGGTGCGGTGTTTTATGATGCACCAGCGCGGAAGAGTATTGATGCCCCGGTGCGTTATAGTAATTGGACGCCCCGGCGGTGTGTGTACTTCGCGCACGTTGTCCGATGTGCCAATGTTCGGTGCACACCAGTTCGTTCTATGGTATCGTGTGCATCGGTAATTGATAGCTCAGGAGCATTGGAAAACTGAAAAATCCAAATTTTTTGTTGTAAATATTTTTTTAATTTAACCCTTTACCGATGCTCGTTGTTTATAGGCGCACCGGTACTGTTTGCTACAAACGCACTAGTCGGTTTGTGTTTTGGCGCGTTTTTTATGATGCACCAGTGCAATTTTTTTCTATTGCACCAGGTGGTTTTGGTGTTGGCATTGTGTTTTATAATGCATCGGCGCGGACGAGTTGTGAAGCACCAGTGCTCTATTATATTATGAAGCACCGGGCGGGTGTGTATGGAGTGCACGGTGTCCGGTGTGCCAATAATTTTTTCCGCACTGGTGCTTTCTTTTTTGAGAGCACCGGGGTGAGTTTTAACGATAAGAGCACCGATAGGAAAACATCCGCAAAACCCTATGCCCGCCAACCTCCTATAGTAACCTCTACTAGAAATAGATGTATGGGGTATTTTTCTTTGTGGTTCCTCAAAAACATCCACTAGAGGGTCTTTTCCTTGTAGTGCTAAAGAAAAATAGAAAAAACATCATACAGAGGAACAAAAGAAAAAGCAGGCAGAAGAGGCAAGCAAGAAGAAGGAGGAAGAGGAACATAGGAAGAAGGAGGAATAAGAACGTAAGAAGAAGGAAGAATAAGAACGACAGAAGAAGGAGGACGATTGTAGGTTGAAGGAGGAACAAGATAAATAAGAGGCTGAAAGGAGGAGGAAGGAAGAAGAAAATTAGAAGTCACCGGAAGGCTCTTCCAAGGAAGTAGAAGGAAGAAAGCTCTTAGAAATTGGCATCCTAGAAGAACAGGAAGATGATGTATTAGACCTGACAAGACTATCTTACGACTATTTCACACATAATATTAGACAGGAGAAGAGAAGGTGCCTCGCACGGAATCCAGCCGAGCCCCTCGCAATCACCACAGAAAAGGACATAGTCCTAGACACTAGGACTAACCCCATCATGATCGCATCAGTGGGAACCAATTTCACAGTAGCCATAGAGGAGAATGTTAGCAGGATGATCAAGGAGATCTTGTCCCTACAAAATAGACTTGAGGCCTCTGAGCAGAAGGCAAGTCAGGTTGAACAGGAAAAGAAGGCGCTGGAAGCAGAAAATCAAAGGCTCCAATTCATAACCACCTAGGCCAATGGGTTACCAATCTCCATTCAAGGGGACTTGGTCACTTTGGAGGCTGCCATGAAGCAGGTATATGAGGAGATGTTCACTATAAAGCAGACGGTTTCCCTGCTACTAAGGGCTCAAGCAGAGACTAAGAAGAAGATTGCACAACTAAAAGAAGCCTCTGCTACACTAGAAAGTATGCTTGAATGGTCCGAAAAGTATCCATAGGCTCCTGAAACCCTGCCTATGAAGGATTGGATCTACACACAGAACGAAAAAGTACATATACAGATGAAAATACAATCCAAGGATAAGCTTGTAAAGGACTTGGAAAAGGTGATGTTTGCCTATGAACACCTGATCAGTGGCATCGATTCGATGGTGGAGTTACATCACATGACTTACTTGGGAGCACTAGACACCTAGAAGACAAGGGAGGAGGTGACCCAAGAAATCCAAGCATTTCTGGAACCCATCAGGCAAGCAGCTATTTCCTAGGACCTCCCGGCCTCAAAGGAAAACATTAATCAGTTCATCATCGCACCAGTCCAGATCTACACCAAGATAGCCTCCCTATCCAATCAAATATCCGTAATTAGGCGCACTTTGATTGCAGGCGCTCTTGAGAGTTTTCACAGGTTAGGAGAAGACACAACCTAGGTCACTCTAGTAGCCATAGACTATTAGGCCTGGCAGACTTACCTCAGGGAACAACAACATATAGTATTCTCGGGCCTTTCAATCACACAATTGCTCCCTTGACAAGGAGCAATGTTACAGGCAGGTCGCAAATAGGACCCAGTCGCACGTCACAAATAGGACCAAGTCGCAGGTCACAACATCACTTGGGTCGCACACCATGCCAACAGTCAGGAAGTTGAAAGGATAGAGCCACCCAAAGGTCACTTTTTGTTCTATAAGTACTTCCTCCTAGGACAATGTAAATGACCTTTTTTTAGGACTCCAAGAGGAGAAGAGATAATTGTATTGCATTGAATGCATGAATCCGAGAATGAATACAAACCAATGTTTTGACTCCACTACTAGATCTGATGAGAACTCATGTGTGCTATCATTATGAATATTATGTCTTATGTATCTACTATCTTTTATAACTGACTATTCTGCGTTTTTCTGTTCATATAACAGTTGTACATTTAAGCTCTTTGGATATGTCAATGGTATGTGAATGTTCCGCTCAGGGATGTTTAATGACTTCATTGTTGATATCACTTCAATCTTTTGGAAAACACTTAAGAAATTGAAGGGTGTTTTGACCATAGAGAACTGTTTCTTTTAAGGTTAAGCAAGCTTCTTTATGAGCATAACCCTAATGATGTGTTGCTAACAACATTTCCTTTGGTTGCATGCTTCGAATCTCACTTTGTTATTTATAATGTTTCATTTATAGGAGAACTTATCAACCATTTGTTTTGTATCATTCGATTAGCCGTGCATCCTCTTGTACGCGAGGCACACCTCCATCCGAGAAAGGCACATTCAAAAGTAGTCGGACCTACACCCCAGACAAGATCCCTATCACAAACGGTCTAGAGTCTAGTTGGGACTTTATACCGAGGAGATCCCCTTACTATTGGCCAGGCATTTTTTCCCATCAACAGGGAATAATGTTAAATCCCAGGAATATGAACCATTAGATTAATAAACCTAAGGGATTGATATTATAAACCCAAGGGATAAAAATTTATAAACCCAAGGTATATAAACACTAAGATAAATATTCTAAACCCTAAAATAAACATGGTTGACCATGGTGGATTTCCTTATTGAGAGAATCCCTTTCTCAAAGAAAATTTAGACCATGTTTGACCAATATTTATTTTCATATCGAGACAATATTGTCACAATGCGACACTGGACCACAGTTGACCATGGTTGATTTTGATATTGAGACAATCATTTACATGATGAGACATTCAATCTGGTTGACCATGGTTGGCTATGATTGACCATGGTTGACCATGATTGGTATTATAAACCTAAGGGAATAACAAACCCAAGGTATTAATACTAAAACCCCAAGGGATTATGAACCCAAGGGACTAATATTTTAAACGCAATGTATATAAACCCTAAGATAAATATTATAAACACTAAAATAACCATGGTTAACCATAGTTGATTTCCATACTGTGACAATCATTGTCACAATACGACGTTGGACCATGGTTAACCATGGTTAACCATGCTTGATTTTCATATCAAGACCATCTTTGTCACAATGCGACATTCGACCATGGTTGACCATGATTATCATATTGAAACAATCTTTGTCATAATGCGACATTGGACCATGGTTGAGACAATGAATGATTTTAATATTGAGACAATATTTGTCACAATGCGACGTAGGAGCATGACTAACCATGATTAACCATGGTTGACCACAATTGATTTTATAAAATATGGTTGAAAATGGTTGACCATGATTGAATCTATAAAATATGGTTGACCCTGGTTGACCATGATAGATATTATAAACCCAAGGGAATAATAAACTCTAGGGATTAATACTAAAAACCCAAGGGATTATAAACCTAAGGGAATACTATTAAACCTTACGAATATGAACCCTTAGATTAATAAATCCAAGGGATTGATATTATAAACTCAAGGGATAAAAATTTATAAACCCAAGGTATATAAACACTAAACCTAATGTATATTATAAACCCTAAAATAAACATGATTGAACATGGTTAACCATGGTGGATTTCCATATTGAGAAAATCCTTGTCACAATGCATCGCTAAACCATGGTTGACCATGTTTGACCATGATTAATGTTCATATCGAGAAAATATTTGTCACCATGTGACTTTGGACCATGGTTGACCATGGTTGATTTTCATATTGAGACAATCATTGTCACAATGCGACATTCAAACATGGTTGGCCATGGTTGACCGTGATTGATATTATAAACCAAAGGGATTGATATTATAAACCCAAGGGATTAACACTAAAACCCCAAGGGAATAATACTAAACCCAAGGTACCAATATTATAAACCTAAGGTATATAAACCCTAAGATAAATATTATAAACACTAAATTAAACATGGTTGACCATTTTTTACCAAAGTTGATTTTCATATTGAGACAATCCTTGTCACAACTGACACTGGACCATGGTTGACTATGCTTAGTTGTGGTTGATTTTCATATCAAGACAATCTTTATCACAATGTGACAATTGGCCATGGGTGAAAATGTTTTATTTTATAAAACATGGTTGAACATGGCTGACCAAGGTCATGATTGACCATGGTTGACCATGATTATCATATTGCAACAATCTTTTTCATAATGTGATGTTTGACCATGGTTGAGACAATGATTGATTTTCAAATCGAGACAACCTTTGTCACAATGCGACGTTGGACAATGACTGACCATCAATAACCATGGTTGACTATGTTTGACTAAATATGACTGTGAGTGAAAAATGTTGACTATCATTGAGTATGGTATACATATAGTTGATTAACAATGACCATGGTTAACTATTAATACATTGACTATTTATTATTATTATTATTAAATCTTATATTCTAAACCTTATATTAAAAACTAGAATAAGTAAAACCCTAATATTAAACCCAAGTTATGAAATACTAATATTTTTTGAGTAATGTAGTTATCTTTAATTTTTAAATTATTAAATATTTCATGCTAAATTAATTTTTCAATATATAAAATAATTTTAACAATTAAAGTGAAATAAGATTAAATCATTTTAAATAAATATAGAACACAATCCAAAAATAACAATACCAAATAAAACTTTATAAAAATATTTTCCATGGAAAAGTTTTATAACAAATAGGAAAAAACGTATTATGAAACTGTAGCTGACACCATGCATCACAAATATATGTAATTTTAAGCTTATCCTCCCAAAGGGTCCACCACATATCTGCGCGCTCACAAGCGAGAAACAATTATAAACACATGCCTCATCAAATTACATAACAAATCATATATATATATATATATATACCCACCCCCATAATTTGAATCACGTATAAAACAACTAACAATGATTTAAAACACATATGTACAATATAATATAATATAATATAATATAAATATAAAATATAATATAATATATATAAAAGTATATGTATAGAATTTAATATATATAATATCCTTATATTTAATATATCTCTATTCCTAGTATGTAAAATGAGATTGGAGTTGGTTGGTTTATTTTAATTAATTGGTTTGAGAGATTCTTTTGAATAAAATAAGTTTTAGATTGATGTGTAATTTGAGAGATTTAATTAACTATATAATTATGTCACGAAAACATTTTTTAAAATAATATTTTTATATTTAATGTAGGGTTATATTTATATAATGTATTATTATGTGATTATTAATAGTGTTTTATGAATTTTTGTATGATAACATGTTTTATGAATTTGGTACGTAATCTAGATTGGGCCTAGTTCAAGGATGACCCTCGATTATGAAGAGAATAATATCTTGTTTTGTGTGTGTTGTGTGCATATTTATCCACCAAGGGATGTCCATGCTTCCACCATGGAGAATTTTTTCCCGTGAAGGAGAGTTGGTATCCAGGTGGGATCACAACCTAGAAAACGAATCATTGTTGCCTCCTTCATGTCTGTAGGTAGAAGAATACACCCTCTCATCTCTCTGATATAGGTGATGCATCAAGGGTTAGATAGGTTTTGCATAGAGAGGTCATGAAGGCTTAGCAAGAGCATTGTTCATATGCATATCAGTTTACTACTTAGATTGAAAGATACGAACAACTGGAGCTCCAAATCGCCCTATCATACAATTGCAATTATGTTGAAGCATACAAGGAATTGGTGGTAATATTGAGAGGGCAATACAAAAAGATGCACAATAATTTGCAAGCGATGTTGTTTCAGGATACTTTTGTTGCGTTCCACCATCTAACTAAAGGGTTTTCAAGTTAAGGTATTTCAGTTGTGAGCTTGTTACTTCAAGCAGTGGAAGATTTTCTATTAAAGCAAACAAAAAATAATTAGTTGTTACTAAGTTCAAACATGTTGTAATTGCACTATGGCAATGATATAAAATTGAAGAGGGAGAAACAAAATTAGTACAATTGGTTGATGATATTCTAATCCATGCATTTAGATGATAATCTACCCAATAATGCTCTTGGAAACCGATGCACGAATAATGTTTTGGTTCAATCCACGTCTTCTTCCACAAATGGTAGGACATTTCACCTCCATGCCAGACGCTTCACTTCCATGCCGTTGCTCCATCCTCTAGACTTAGACGAAGGATATTCCTTCAAACACCATCGTTGCCATCCACTTGTACAAAAAATAAAAAGTCAACACCAATACATCCACCTGGGGTTGATATAGAGACGTCTTCGACGAACAATACCAAACGACACTTTTTAAAATATTTCCAATGGAATTATTTTATAACAAATAGGACAAGACGTATTATGAAACTCTAGCACACAATGTGTATCAAAAATATATGTAAATTTAAACTTATACCCCGAAAAAGTCTACCACATGTCTGTGCACTTACAAGCAAGAAACAATTATAAACATATGCTTCATCAAATTACATAACAAGTCCAATTTAATATATATATATATATATATATATATATATATATATATATATATATAATTTGAATCACACATAAAATAACTAACAATGGATTTAACACACATATGTATAATATAATATATGTATAAAATATAATATAATATAATATATAAAAGTATATGTATAAAATTTAATTTTCTCCAATACTATCGCAATAATTGTATATCCTTATATTTAGTATATTCTCATTCCTAGTATGTAAAGGATATTGGAGTTGGTTGGTTTATTTGTAGAAGGTTATTTGAATTAATTGGTTTGAGAGATTCTTTTTAATAAAATAAGATAAGTTTTATATTGATGTGTAATTTGAGAGATTTACTTAAATATATAATCATGTCATGTTTTTTTTTTTTTAAATAATACGTTTATATTTAATATATGTTTATATTTATATAATGTATCACCATGTGATTATTAATAGTGTTTTATGAATTTTTGTATGATAACGTGTTCTATGAATTTGGTATAAAATTTGGATTGGGCTTGGGTCCTACGATGACCCTTGATCGTGAAGGGAATAATATTGTGTGTTGGTTTTGTGTTTTGTGCATATTTTTCCACCAAAGGAGGTCCACACCACCACCATGGAGAATTGTTTCTCGTGAAGGATATTTGGTACCTAGGTGGGATCACAACATAGAAAACGGATCATCGGTGCCTCCTTGTTGTCTACAGGTAGAAGAATACACCTACCATATCTCTGATATAGATGATGAATCAAGGGTTCGATAGGTTTGGCATAGAGAGGAGATGAAGGCTTAGCAAGAGTGTTGTTCATATGCTTGGATTTAAAGATAAGAACAATTGGAGCTTTTAATCACCCTATCATATAATTTCAATTATGTTGAAGCATACAAGGAAATGGTGATAATCATGAGAGGGGCATACAACAAGGTGCACAATAATTTGCAAGTGCTATTTTTCCAGGATACTATTGTCGCGCTCCATTGTCTAATTGAAGGGGTTTCAGTTGTGAGCTTGTTACTTAGAGCAGTTGAAGCTTCTTTATAAAAGCAAACAAAAAAGCATTAAGTGTTTCTGAGTTCAAACATGCTATAATTGCACTGTAGCGATGATCTAAAATTGGAGAGGGAGAAACACAATTAGTACAACTGGCTGATGATATTCTAATCCATGCATTTAGATGACAATATCCCCAATAATTCTCTTGGAAACCAATGCACAAATAATGTTGTGGTTCAATCTACGTCTTCTTCCAAAAATGGTAGGACGCTTCACCTCCATGTTGTCACTCCATCCTCTAGACCCAGCCAAATGATATTCCTTCAAACACTATTGTCGTCGCTCGCTTGTACAAAAAATAAAATGTTAACACTGGTACATACACCCAGGGTTGATATATAGACGCATTCGGCAAACAATACTATATGACACTTCATAAAAATATTTATGATGGAATTTTTTTATAGCAAATAGGACAAGACATATTATGAAATTGTAGCCGACATCGTGTATCACAAATATATGTAAATTTAAACTTATACCCCAAAAGGGTCCACCACATGTCCGCACGCTCACAAGCGAGAAACAATTACAAACATATGCTTCATCAAATTACATAACAAATCCAATTTAACACACACATACACACACACACACACACTCACACACACACACACACACATAAAATTTAATTTCCTCCAAGACCATCGTGGTACATAATTGTATACCCTTATATTTGATATATCTCTATTCCTAGTATGTAAAAGGAGATTGGAGTTGGTTGGTTTATTTGAATTAACTTGTTTGAGAGATTCTTTTCAATAAAATAAGGTTTAGATTGATGTGTAATTTGATAGATTTAATTAGCTATATAATTTTTCCATGAAAACATTTTTTAAATTAATACCATTTTATTTAATATATGGTTATATTTATATAATGTATCACTATTTGATTATTAATAGTGTTTTATGAATTTTTGTAGGATAACATGTTTTATGAATTTTCGTATGATAACATGTTTTGTGAATTTGGTACGAAATATGGATTGGGCCCGTTTCCCAGTATGGCCCTCGATCATGAAGGGAATAGTATCCTGTGTTCTTTATGTGTTGTGTGCATATTTTTCCACCAAGGGAGGTCCACACTACCACCATGGAAAATTTTTACCCGTGAAGGAGATTTGGTACCTAGGTAGGATCACAACCTAGAAAATGGATCAACATTGCTTCCTTTATATATGTAGGTAGAATAAGACACCCTCCTATCTCTTTGATATAGATGATGCATCAAAGGGTTTGATAGGCTTGGCATAGAGAGGTCGTGAAGGCTTAGCAAGAGCGTTGTTCATATGAAGATCAATTCACTTCTTGGATTGAAAGATACAAACAATTGGAGCTCTGAATCACCCTATCATACAATTACAATTATGTTGAAGCATACAAGGAATTGGAGGTAATATTGAGAGGGGCATACAACAAGGTGCACAAGAATTTTAAAGCACTATTTTTTAAGGATACTATTACTTGTTCCATCGTCTAACTGAAGGGTTTTTAGTTGTGAGCTTGTTACTTTGAGTAGGGGAAGATTCTCTATCAAAGCAAACCAAAAAAAATAGTTTTTACTAAGTTCAAACATGTTGTAATTGCACTAGGGCAACGATCTAAAATTGGGAGGGAGAAACACAATTATTACAACTGGTTGATGATTCTAATCCATGCTTTTAGATGATGATCTGCCCAATAATACTCTTGGAAACTGATGCACGAATAATGTTGTGGTTCAATCCATGTCTTTTTCCACAAATGACAGGATACTTCACCTCTATACTGGACGCTTCACTTCCATGTCGTCGCTCCATCCTCTAGATTGAGACAAAGGATATTCCTTCAAACACCATCATCGTCATCCAATTGTACAAAAAATAAAAACTCAACATCGATACATCCACCGAGAGTTGATATAGAGATGCCTTGGGCGAACAACTTTTTTATAATAATAGTAGTTAAATTTAATAAAAACACAATTATATTAAGCAATTATGATTCAAAAAATCTCAAAGCAAATACCATTTTTAAGACAAATTTGGATAACACTTAGATAAATTTGAAATAGTAATTATAATTTAAATAAACATAAAATTAAAAAAAAAATATTTAAATTACTCGAAAAAACTAATATTTGGATTGAAACTAAAAATATTTAATATAAATAATGATGACCATTCTCATTAAACATCTTCCACAATTTCATCTGAAATTTTCTCACAATAATGACCATTTCAAAACCATATGGTTTAAATATTTTATTAGTCTCATGAAATTAGGGACTTTGGCCTCTAAATATTCTAATTTGTGTTAGAGGTTCTTTTTTCACTAAGGAGGGTGTGATAAAGCATACAAGTGTAGGCTTAGCATATCGCAATTTTTGGAAGCATTTAAAACCCTTTACAATGTTAATAAAAACATAAAAACAATTAATGATGTTAAAGAAGATATAACAATAACATATAACAATGGTTGATTATGTGTGTTTTTTTAAACGTTGACTTTTTATGTTTACACTATTTTTACACTGAAGATGTTTATTTTTGAATCATTTCACTATTCACCATAATCGATTTTTTTATTTTCTGCGGTTGATTCAAGTAAACAACTGTCACATTGTCCACCGTTGGATCTGTGTAGCATTTTTGGAAACCAACTAATAGAAATGGAAACTAATTGCAAGCCAACTTGAAACTAATTGGAAACTAGTACATGAAATGGAAATTGCAGCACACGATATGGAAATTAAGTTTGAGTATAGAAGTTTTTTAATTTGATTGTTTTCTTTAATAATTTAAAAAACTAAAAAAATTAGAGAATCAGGAAAGAAAATCTTGAATTTGAAATTTGGAAGTCCTTCTTCGTGGTGGTGATTTTTAACTATTAAAATATGTTGGTCTATTGAGATGACATAGCTGGTTATGATTTAAAGGTGTGTTTATTATATTGTGTGGACTTTGTTTGTGTTAGCGTATGTGCTGTTGGTGGAAGCCATCACTGGTTTGGAAGTGTGATTATACTTTCTGAAAACATATTTTCGTGAATGATTAAGATTTATATTATTGTATTTCAAGTATTTTAAATGATAGGTGTTTTTTTAATTTCATTGTTATTGTTTTTAATATGAAACGTGTCATTTAATTTCTCAACTTAGAAAATAAGTTTCAGTTGGGGTTTTGAATTCATTTCCAATACTAAGTCCGGTTCTAAGTCCTTGAATTTTAGGTTGTGAATTACCATATTTAAAATTGTTGTACTATTGTTATCAAATTGATTCAGTAGTTGGGAATCAGAGATGACGGATCGTGTTTGTTGTGTTACATGATTTTTAGAATCATTTGAATTTGAAGAATGATTACCTATATAGGAATTGTATTAATGTTGTGCAATTCGGGGATTTAATTTTCTAGATGCCACTGTATATATATTTATTGTTTAGATTTAATCAGTTAAACACTGAGTTAGAGGGCCAATAAATATGAAACCCTTCTGAATTAAAACCAGTTTTAGTACTGAATAATCTATGTTCATTATTAGATCCAGTACTTCTTGAATTTCATCAATGATTTACAATGATTCTTAGTAACTTGATTTTGCACCTTCGGCAAATGAAAGTCACAGTCAGGATGTGTTTGAACTACTGTAGGTCCAGCATAATTTTTATTGCATAATTTGCAAACCAGGCAAATCTTGTCACTAGTTCTTGTATGGGAGAAATATGGATCGGAAGGGACTTGGCTGATAGCTTTGCTAGGCAAAGATGTCAAGTCTATCATGCAAAATTGTTGATAGATGTAAAGTGTTCTAATATTGCGGGATTTTGTTTCATCAATTGAAGTTGATATTTCTGCTTGATTGCTTGTAACTTGTATATCATATTTTAGGGCTCTGAAGTTGATGATCCCTTTGTGCTGTTCTTAAATTTGCAGTTTTTTTGTTTGTTCTTTGTCTTGCTGGTGGGCTCCCATTATTTTCTTTAAAGTTATTTAAAGATATTATATTAAGCAACTAATACGGCTAGTATGATTCATAGATTTATAATTAGCATATTGGAAATCAGATTTATAACTAGTATATTGGAAATCAAATTGATTAAATGGATAATAATTCCCGGATTTCATTTATTGTGTTTTTTATTAGTGAAAAGATTTAAGCAGCTTGTGAAAATTGTGTTGTAATTTTCTGTGCAATTTTTTTTTATAAGCATGTGAATATGGGGATTGTGTGTGAATATGAGGATGGTGTATCAGATACTTAATTCACTGTGTCATTGTAGAATTATTTAGTATTGACTTTATATGCAAAGAGAAATTACCATCTTAGCAACTAATTTATTTATTTTTTAAAATAATTTTTGGAGCGTCGCTATTGATTATGTCTATATACCTTCAAAGCTTGTCCTCTTTGTGATCTCTCTACACCCATCAAGGATTTCTCTAAAATCAAATGTGAAGATATTCAAAGGTTTTTATAATATTTGTTTTATACTATTTCGTTTTGAGAAACTGTTAGTGTTCATATTGATCCATATATTATAGATGCAAGGCATTTAATTGAAGGAACTTTTCCAATTATAGAACTAATTTTAGAGCAAACAACTCGGCATAAGTTCCATATAGATGTAGGGCATTTAAGTGAAAGAACTCTGCCAATTATAGAACTAATTTTAGAGCAAACAACTCAGCATATTTGTCTGTTCCCAATCCAATGTTGCAAGAAACGGTAAAGAAGTGAAAATTGGATTTCACGGATTTTGTCAATGTTGCAAGAGATGGTAAAGAAGTGAAAATTGGATTTCACGATTAATGCTATGTTATTGATTAGTTGGGGAAAAAATCTTATAGAGCGAGACAATGATACACTACTTTAATGGTAAGATTGTCCTTCGTATAGATGGTTCCCAATTTTTGTGTTCTTAACACATAAATATAATTTTTGTGTTCATAACACATAAATATTTTAACGTAAAGTTGTGGTCTGCAGATTAATCGCCAACACGATTTCCGTGAGTTCCCTGCATGGTATTTCACTGGCGTGCAAGCCGCACATTTTAATTTAATTGACGTTGATGTCTATTGGGCCATCTATTCTCGCATACTTATATACTAATAGTTATAGAGTGTAAAATATAGCATGGAAAAGTGTAAAAGACAGCCGGGTCCCGACATATATAGAGATATTTATTGTGCAGTCACGTGGGTGGGCACGTTATTTTCAAACTGCATTGCACCATTATATCAATAACTTTTGGCCAACGTGCATATCCGGAAAATTTAATTCAAACGGTGGGTACCTGTAACGAATTCTTTGCAGCCTTTTCTATTGTCCACTCTCTGACACACAATGCACCTCACCTGTCATTCTTTCACTATTCATTGTAGGTGAACAAAATATTGATACTTTTTATATTCAGCTATCATGGATTATATGTATTTTGATTTTAAACATGGTGTTCATTATTGGTACGCCTTACTAATTGATAGAATGTGATTTTATTCATGTTGATTTCTTTATAATTTGGTTTTGATAACGATTTCTTTATAACTTGGGTTTGATAATGCATTGTGATTTATTTTCAAATTTCTCTCTATCGTCTTAAGTTTAGAGTTATTTTTATGCCTATAGGTACTATATTACGAAGTACTTCATCACATTGTTGAGATTCTTCGTTATTGGTGTGGATCTCAATAGTGTTTGGTTGGTTGGGAAAATTAAACATTTAATGATTTCATGACTGTATGTACAATTTCTTTGGTTCTTTAATTTAACTTGAATGTTAAATTTAAATTATAGTAATCTATTTCAAAATAGACATGTCTATAGAGTTAGTCATTGATTTAATATTATGATTAATGGAATGCATATGTATATTTGATTTGATTTTAATCATTTTTATGATTTATGAAATGCATATGTATAATTGATTTGATATTAATCATTTTATTTACAAAGTTAAGGTATGCTAGTTATGAAGATTTTGTTAGTTAAAATCTAATGTACATTAAACAAGAGGAAAGAATTAGGGTTATATTGAGTATTATAAAAATGGTATAAGTGTAAAGTACAACAAAATGTAAACTACAAAATAAAAGAAATTCAAAGTTCAACAAATGACTAAATAAATTACAAAATGCATCAATAAACAATTTATTTTGATATCTAGCTTTGAAAAGAAATAAAAATGGATGTAAATGATATGAAACATGATAAATTGTTCCTTGGTTATTTTGAATAACTTGGATGATGCCTCAAAACTCATTATGTGATTTACAATCGGATGATGGACTAATGGATTAGTTTATATTGCAGTGTTAAAATCTATGCCAATAATATCTTTCATAGGAATTGAGTTGTTGAATGATCCATGCACATCCACTTACTCAAATGTGTACCCTTAGACAACCTTAAAACATGCTATAAAATAACTTGCAACACAGTTCAAACATAGGCTTCCTCCATCTATGTTTTAATGTGTAACATAATCAATTCACAAAATTCTAAAGAGTGGTTAATCTTATTTCAATAGGAATTGAACTTTCAAAATTGTTTTAGGTAATCCTTATAATACATCTTGTCTTAGAATTTACAAAATTACTAGCATGCTTGTAAAAACATTGGCATTCCCTATAACTTTATAGTTGTATATGTTTATCAATTCCAATTGTATTGATGTATAACATTTATAATATGTATATATATATCGTATTCTCTAGAATTTATGTATAATCAATTAACTAAATATTACAACCTTGGATTCTAAATCTTAAGGTAATTTCATTTCAAATGATATGGACATGCTTTTCCTTATTCACTTTAGTAATTTGAAATGAAGCATAAATATCAATAATTTAATATGGTACTAGTGTTCGTTAAAATTATTATATTATGGTGTTGTGGAAAATAGAGCATGTCATTGGGAGCCAATGAGTCACGACTCTTGCAAACTGTTGAGGTGATGACCTTCTTGTGCACTTTGGACTATCGATCTCACATGAACCACTGATTTTCAACCTTTAATTGAATTATACTAGTGATCCACAATTTTTTTGATACATGATAATGAAACTGCCACCACCAAGGTTCAAGGTTAAATTATCATTGTAGCAATGCCCACTAATATTTTCGTCTTTGAATAATTTATTTTCTGTCACATAGGTTGTTTGGTGTTCATTTGAATCGATGGTTTCATATCTCTATTTGAATTGTAATAGTGACCCATGAAAATGTCACAATACATTATGTTTCTCTATTTCTTTATACTCCAATAGTCATTAAGATTCTTTTTATAAATCACCATATTATTGTTCTTGATAGCTCCATTATAAACACTAATTGGGGTTGACTTAATTAAGAACGAGTAACTCAATAACTCTTGCATTACATCCTTCCATCGTATGTTCATTGAAATTTACCCTCACTAAAAGCCCTTTTGAAGATTCATTTCTCTCTCTCTAAAAAAAATCCTCTAATATTAAAATAATGTAACTATTCGGCTTTCCATTCCCCCACTTCGGGGTATGCTAGTATATTCATTATTTTTTGGGCGTCAACGTTGAAATTTGGAACTTTTGTGTTGTGTTATTTTAGTTGTTTGAATCCATTGTCTTATACTTTCGGTGAATATTTGTTTATCTTATTTTATTTTATTAAATTTTATTAAGTAATAGATATAATTTATTTATTTTTAATGAATTGGTTGGAAGAGTTTATAATCAGGTATGAAGTTGAAATTCTTAAGTTGCTATTATAATTCTCAATTATAATTTTCAATTTATTTTAGGTTAAAATCAAATCATTTGAAAATAATTAAAATTTTTGAGTTGATATTAGCAACGTTAACATTATTAATTTAGCTATTCAATATATCCCTAATAAATAATATTTAACCATTTATTTTTATGTAACATAATTTTTTAAAGAAAAATTTCATTATTTAAATTAAATAAAAATATCTATTCTAGTTTGCTTTGATATGCTATTTGGGAAACCAGACCATCTACATAACCAAAATTATTTCAATGTCCAAAAATTAAGTGTTCGAAGATAACAAAACCACAAAATCACTAGTTTGAGGTCTATGGCCTTTAAAACATCATATATAATTGTAACTAAGAAACTAAAAATAAAGAAAATTATTAAAAGAGTATACTAATGCCATCATCAAGTCCTTGGGGAGTTACATTTTGTAATGTTCCTCATTTGCACACTATTTTTATTCATAGTCATAAATGAAATTCAAGAATATATCCTCTTCATTATGTATTATATCTTCCTAGATAAAATTTAAACACTAACACATCTCCATTCTAAATTCATGAAAGCAATGGTTACACTTTATTATTGAACGTCTAGAGTCTTACTACCTTTATTATATTTAATCCATATATGAGACTTATTATCATATAAGTCCCCCTTAAGCCTACCATCGAGACTCTCTTTGTTCCCCACTCTTCATAACTCTACATGTTTGCTTGCCATAAGGTTTACCTTATATCAACATTTGTATGAGGTAGGATTTTATGAATATTTACTTAACTTAATTATTGTATACCAAATATACCATTCCTACTCCCTTATATTCCTACCATGAGGATTATTATAATTACTTCTCCCCCTTTAATCTACTCGAAGGATCAATATATGCATTAAAACCCCTTATAATATATTGTGGAATAAAAATTAAGGAACATGTTACATTTGAGTTATTAAACACTTGCGTATACTCATATGGTGCCTAAGGTCCTAGGGGTTTTCCGCCCATGTGATACTTTCCACATGATAACCATCCCATGGGCCAACTCACCTTTTTCACATGACAATCATGTTCAACGGTGGTGATGATTCGAGGAAATCCAATAGGCACGGTTAATGTTTGATTAAATAGCTAAGGTTGAGGTATTTCCTCTTTTCATTTACATTTTGTTTGTTCTTTCACTTGCAATACTTACAATGGAGTAAGTGTAGTAGATTTTGTATTTTTCTCGCATAGTTTGTGTGAGAAAATGGAGAAAGTGTTGATTGGATATTAAATTTGGGAATTAAAATAAGATCACAAGCCAATTTATTTAAGTTTCTCTTGGACCGGAATGAAGCAATTAGGGTCAAAAACTCAATGTGTTCAACAAAATCCCCCAAAGGGCAGAATTATTTTGACTCTAGAGAATTGTAATACCTTCAAAATAGCATTAGAGAGGCTCTTCAAGAAGGAGGAAATCTCATTTCATGGCCTTCGTAGTCACGAATTAACACATTTAATTCAAAGCGCACTTGTTGAGGGAAAAAGAGAAAAAATTAATAAGTCTGAAACAAATTTCTTTCCGATTAATGCTTGGTTTGACGAGGAATGAAAAGGAAAGAAGAATGTGGAAGGAATCAGAAAAGGATAACATAAAGCTCAAAGTTTACAAGAATATATTAAGAAAGAAAAAGGATGATTTCATGGTTTCAAGGAGAGAAGAACTAGTCTTCCTTGGGAAAAATAACTCCAAATTATTCTCGAAGGAGCTCCAACCGAAAAAGGTGCAAACTGAAAACAACATTATAACTTCTGAATGGTTTGACTATGCAAAACAACTTTATGAGCAACATACCAAGGTTGATCCTCCTCCCTTGGTCAACATAGACACAAAAATCTCCACGGTGCAAGAGGTAGAGATGGGTATCAAGAAGTTGGGTGTTGGAAAAGAAAAAGACTTAGATGAACTCCAAGTAGAGTATCTAAAGTGGGGCTTAAAAATTCTTTCACCTCACATCACAAAAATTTTCAACAACATCATACAACAGGGGTTCCCCTCATATTGGACAAATATTATGGCAATACCTCTTTTCAATAGTGAGGACGTCAATAATCCCTCCAATTATAGAACCATAATGATAAACCCCTTGTTTGCAAAGTTATTTGGAATCATGTTAGAAAAGAAAATTAGCAAGTGAGCAGAAGAAAGAGATAAACGTGCTAAAGGGAAAGCAGGTTTTAGACCTAAACATTCCACAATTGATCATTGTATAACTTTAAGGCACATCATTGAAAAATTTTGGGAAAAAAAGGAAGAATTTTTTTGTTTCTTTGTTGATTTTAGAAAAGCTTTTGACGCAGTTCCTTGGGATAAGCTTTGGCGTAGAATGGAGGAACTTAGGGTTCCTAGGCATTTGAGAGCAGCTATGCATAGACTGTATGAAGAGGTGAAAGTCAAAATTTGAACTTCAACAGGGATTTCCGAAAGTTTTAGAAGCGATATCAGGGTCAAGAAAGGTTTCCCTTTGTCTCTTACCCTTTTTGGTTTATATATTGACAAGCTTGAAGAGTGGCTAAATTCGCAAGGGGGTGTTGGTACCTGGTTGAGAAAGTTCGTTATAAGGCTTCTTTTGTACGCAGATGACCTTATACTGATTGCTAAATCGGCTCTTGATTTGCAAGATCACTTACGTTTCCTTGAGAATTTCTGTAGAAGGGTAGGGATGCAAGTAAATATTAGCAAAACGAAAGTAGTGGTTTTCTCTAACAAAAAAAAGCATAACCAACATAAGTTCTACTTTAAAGGCAACATTCTAAAAGAAGTTGCAGACTACAAATACCTCAGAATTGACTTCAATAGAAAGAAAATAAATTTGGGGGGTTGGAAAGCATTTTATTCTCTTCAAAACAAGTGTAGAGAGGCGAAGGTGTGGGACTAGATTCGGGTGATTCTCTACGGTTGTGAATTGTGGCCTAGCAACACAACCGACATGCAGTGCAAACAAATTGAGAAAATTGAGAAGCGTTTGATTACAAACAAATTCAAAATTAAAAGTGCAGTTCCTTATGCTACCTTATTAAGTGAAATAGGGGCTTCTCCTATTGAAGCAATTTCTATGGTGCGAGTCATAAGATATTTGAAAAAAATTAAGCAAATGGAAGAGGGTAGATGGCCTAGGGTTGTGTTTAATGACAAATTATGCAAAAGAAAGAAGACTTGGATGCAGAAAAATATCAAATGTTTTAGTAAATGGGGTATTTTCTTGAGCATGTGTCCTACAAACAGTAAAGAGATAACTTTTGTTATCGAGAAAGAGTTTGGGAGAAAGAAGAATTAATACATTGAAGATTTTAACCCGACTCATAATCATTAGCAAAAAGCATACATAGGGGTCAATATTTCTTGGATATGTAAAATTCGTATTGCTCAATTAAGGACTAATTCTCATCAACTCCGTTGTGAAACAGGACACTGGAAAAGGCCAAAAGAAATAACAATGTTACCGATGAAATAGGTAACCGCAATGTTACCTAATTTTTTTTGGTAGCATAAAAAGCACCCGATTTTGAAAAGTGGTGATGCAGAATCACCATTTTTTTTTTTGGTGCACATTTTTGACACTCTAAAATTTTTATTTATGAAGTATGAATATTTGTTTTAAAATGTTAGTGATTTTCATGCTAATTTTGAAATGTATTGATGCAGCATCAAATTTTATTTATTTATTTATTTTTTACAGCGGTGATTTTCATGCTAATTTTGAAACGTATTGATGTTGCATCAACCTTTTTTTTTAGAGCAGTGATTTTCATGCTAATTTTGAAACGTATTGATGCTGCATCAACTTTTTTTTTTTTAGAGCAGTGATTTTCATGCTAATTTTGAAACGTATTGATGCTGCATCAACCTTTTTTTTTTAGAGTGGTGATTTTCATGTTGGTAATAAAACACAAAACTTAGATAAAAAAATATATATAAAAACAATAAAAAAAACCAATAAAAATGTAAAAAAAAAACAAAAATAGCTCATAAAAATAAAAAATTTAAACAAAAATAAATTAAAAAAACAAAAATATTTGAAAATTATATCAAAGGAAATGACAAAATTTGAAGAAAAAAAACACATAATTTAAAGAAAAAAAACAAAAATTGACCCAAAAAAAAAAAAAAAAAATCAAAAACATTTTTTTCTAACTTATTAAAAAAAACAATATATTAAAATATATATATATATATATATATATATATATATATTTTTTAAAAAAAAAAATTTAAAATAATTAAAATTACAAAATTAAAATTTTAAAAAAAAAAATTTAAAAAAAAAAAATTAAATTTAACAATTTAAATTAAAAATAATAATAATAAAAAGGAAAAAAACACAAATTTTAAAATTTACAAAAAAAACAAATTAAAAAAAAAACAATTAAAATTGGAAAAAAAACAAAAAAAAAAAAACCTATCATTAAAAAACAAAAAAAATGAAAAAAACCACGTGCAAATAATTAAAAAACAAATATACATAAATTTAGTGTTTTTTTTTTTTAGTGAAACCATTTATAGATTTTAAAAATGAAAAACTAAATAAACGAAAAAATTAAGAAAAACAATTAAATTAAATTAAAATTTAAAAATTTTAATAAATAAATTTTAAATTTTAAATTTAAAAAAATAATTATTCTATAATATTAAATATAAAAAAAAATAAACAAATTGAATTTAAAATAAAAAAATTGAATTAAAAAAATAATTTTAAATTTTTTGAAATTCAAATTTTAAAAAAAAAAATCAAATTAAAATAAAAATATTAAAAAATAAAAATAAAAATAAAATCAAATAAAAATAGATGTACATATATATAAAAAAAATTTAAAAAAAAAAAAAAAAAAAACGAATTTTATTTTAAATAAAAATATTAAATTAAAAAAAAAATAATTTTTTGAAAAAAAAAATATTTTTTGAAATTAAAAAAAAAAATTTAAAAAAAAAACAATTAATTTTTTTTTTTTTTTTTAAATCAATTAAAAACATCGTTTAAACTCACGGCCCGCCCGCTAGGCGGCGGGGGCCCGGGAGGCCGGCTGGGCCGCCCCCGGGGCGCCGCCCAGCGGGCGGGCCGTGAGTTTAAACGATGTTTTTAATTGATTTTTTTTTTATTTTTTTTTAATTGTTTTTTTTTAATTTTTTTTTTTTAATTTTTTTTTTTTTTAAATTTTTTTTTTAATTGAATTTTTTTTTTAAATTTTTTTAAATTTCAAAATATATTTTTTTTTTTATTTATTTAAAATAAAATTCGTTTTGTTTTAATTTTTTTTAATTTTATTATTTTTTTGTTTTAAATTTATTATTTATTATTATTATTTTTAATATTTTTTATTTAATTTTGCCCATTTTTTTTTATTTAATCGATTTTTTTTTTTTTTTAATTTCATAATTTTTCTTTGTTATTAACTTTTACGTTTAGTTTTTTAATATAATTTTATAAAATTCAATAAATTTTATATATATTTTTTTAATTTATTTCGATTTAATATTTTTTTTTAAATGTTTTACTTTTTTTTTTTTTTTGGTTAATTACATAAAATTTTTATATTTTTATATTTCAATTAAAATTGTGCATTTAAAATTAGATTTTTTTTTAATGAAACTTAATTTTTTTTAATTAATTTTTTTTTCATTTTTTTTTTAAATATTTTTTTTCTTTTTTTTTTCATTTTTCCATTTTTAATTGATTTTTAAAGTTTTTAAAGTTTTTCGTTTAACAATATTTTTTTTTTCTTTTATATTTAAAATTTATTTTTTCTTTCAAAATTTATTTGTTTATTCATTTATTTATTAAAATTTAATATTTTTGTTTTTAAATTTAATTTGTTATTTTAATATTAACCTCTTTTTTTTTTAATTTATTAAAATTTGATGTATATACCTATTTTAATTTAAGTTCATATATATATTTTATTTTTTATAATTTAAATTTAATTTATTTTTTATAGTTTATTTGTTTTTTTAATATATATTGTTTTAAATTTGATATTTTCATTGTATTTTATTTTTATTTTTATTTTTATTTTTCCTTTTAATTTGAATAGTGTTTTTTTTTTTTAAATTTTGAATTTTTAAATTTATTAAAATTTAATATATTTCCTTAAATTTAATTATTTGTTTTAAATTTTTTTTTCTTTTTTAAAATTTAATAAGCATTTTCTTTTTCTTTTTTAAATTTAATTTCTATATTTTATTTTTTATAATTTCCTTCTTTTTTTAACTTTTTTTTTTTTAATTTAATATTTTTATTTTGCTTTTATTTTTATTTTTTAATTTCTATATTTTTTAAAATTTCAATCTTAGTTTTTTTTTGTTTATTGTTTTATTTTATTTTTCCTTAAATTTTAGGTTTTTTTTAGTGTTTGAATTAAAATTTTTATTTTGTTTTTATTTTTATTTTTTTTTTATCTTCATATATTTTTAAATTTTAAGCTTTTAAATGTTTTTATTTTTTAAATTTATTTTTTTCTTAAATTTTAGGTTTTTTTTAATGTTTGAATTTTAAAAATTAAAAAATGTCACTTCTATTTTTAAAAATGCCAAAAGTATGACACGATTTTTTTTTTTTTGTTATTCCAGCATCAATTGGTTTTGTTTTGAGGGTGTTTTTTCAATCTTTTTTTCAAGAAACAATTTTGTTTTTACCATAATTTTATAAAATGTTGAAATTTGACCTTCAAAAAAAACGAAGTGCGTTCTGGAAGATTCACTTTTTTTTTTGGGGTGTTTTTTCAATCCTTTTTTCAACAAACAATTTTGTTTTTAGCATAATTTTAGAAAATGTTGAAATTTGACCTTAAAAAAAAAACAAGTGCGTTCTGGAAGACACTTTTTTTTTTGGGTGTTTTTTCATGTTTTTTGAGAGTTTTTGGGCTAGAGTTCCCGTTTTTAGGTCAGGTTACCTATTTCATCGGTAACAGTGTTAAATGTGGGAGGAAAGA
>CM076583.1:1327176685-1327298362 GCA_034641835.2 Pinus albicaulis
ATTCGATATGACCATAAAATATAGACCAAGGAAGGAAAATATTGTTGTGTATTTTCTGTCCAAAATTTCATTAGCAACTGACTCTTCACCTGCGGAAGACCAGTTTCCAAATGAAGAGTTTTTTGCTGTGACAGTTAAAAAACCTTGGTACATGTTAAGCCCCTATATTAATAGTGTAGCCCCTTATTATGTTAGTGTAGCCCCCCTTATTGTTATTATTGTACCCCTGTAACCCCCATATTGTTATTATTGTGCCCTTACATTATTATTGTTAGGTCGGCTAGGATTACATTGTGGCCCCACTAGGATTATATTGTGCCCCCATGGACTCCTATATATAGAAGGAGGGTTTTTTCATTTGTATCATCCAAGAATTGTGCATTTATGTAATGTATTGGAGGTTGCCCCCTCGAAGTATTCTGAATGGTGCACACACTGTCTAATGGAAGGACATGTGGTAACTGAATGCCCTCGGTTGCGAGGTCAAAATGGGGGGGCATTGGCTGTAGGGGCACAAGGGGCTCCACCAATGGGAGGAGTGGCATAGATAAACACCCAGGGAATGTATCCACAGCACCAACAATACACGGGGTTCCCTGCGCAACAAAATCCAGCCACTACTGAATATTGTGAAATATGCAAGAACATGGGTCATCCACCTTGCCTATGCCCTATTTTGCAAAGTATTCCACTATTCTGAATAACACATACTGTGAGTTATGTGCTTCAACAACACACAACACAGAGCAATGTAGAGCTCTAGACGCATTGGCAGAACGATTGGACTGGCCTTCATATCGGGTGAATGAGACCCCCCGAGGAAGAGGAGGAGGCATGAGAGGAGGCCGAGCAAGGGTGTTACACAACAATTTGTCACCGTCCCTGCAATTCCCTATCCCGCACATTGGAGGGCTTATTCTGTGACCTGTGAGCAGTGACATGATCTGAAAAAACTTTCATGACATTCCCCTAGACATGGAATTTCATTCCCCTAAAGACAAATCCTTGTAAAAAACCCTAAAAATAGCCTTTTCATCCTTGGCGCGACTAGCCAGTGTTATACCCGCGCCAATGGGGGAAATTCTCCAAAGAGGGCGCGCCAATTGGCGCTCTGTCTCAGAGTCGCACTCGCGCCAGGCTTAATAAAGGGTGTTTTTTAAAAATAAATGGCAGAAGATTGACTCCAACCAACTCCTGAACTGGTCTCTAAAATGAGTTGGGACGTTTGGCTCCGGATTTCCATGTAGAGGAAGTAGTTTTCCACCTCTCATGGAAGCTTCCTTGAGGATAGGGCCAATCCCATGATTATAGGGATCCCAACTCCCCTTCCACCATCTATATAAGCTTGCCATTTCCCTTTGCAAGTTAATCTCCAAGAGCCTTCATAGCCTAAAGAATGCTGCAATAGTCCTCATAGAGCCAAATCAATAGCAATGAGATTGACGATCGAAGAGAGAGGCTTGTCCCCATTCTCGACAAGCTTTACCGAGATGTATTCCGCTGACGACCCGCCGAAGGAAGGTTTAGCGTCAGAGCCAGGTTGTATTTTCCTTTGTATGATTAATAATAAGCGACTATTGGTTATGGTTCCACTCGTATTGTTCATTATGATCGTGAGTTGTGTCTTCTCTGACTGATACATAATTGCATATATCGGGTTTTACGCTTGTGTTTGTCGTGTTTCTTGTGTGTGCAGGTGTTTGATCACAGTGAGCGAGAGGATTGTGATATGTTGGAGCAAGGGAACGGGAGCGTCATCTTCTCTTCAAACGATAGCATTGGACTTGAGGTAGGCCTTCTTCGCAAGTTGGTTTATTGCAATTAGGAACTTGCACCTTAGCGTGATACGATTGTTGCTAGACCCGATATGGGCTAGTAGGGATTGCCTCTGTCCGCAGAGGGGATTTACCTCGACAACAAATTGGCAACTCCACTAGGGAGTTAGCTTGTTGTTTGCTTTATAAACTACAGACGGAGCCTGAAGTTAGCCAGATAGCCTTCGAAATGCTCTTGCTCTGCATTAGCGAAAGTAGATGAATGCTGCTTCAGTCAATCTCCGGTCTAGTTTTTGAACTGAACACTTGGAGTATTGTCTTGTCTTTCAGTCGATTCTTGACTTTGCTTGCTTGATCAGCTCTTTTGGCTGGCTCTTTTAGTGTCTTTTAATTTTGTTTTGAGCTTCAACATCACTGTTTTGCATCTTGGATTGCTCTTTTTTATTTTTTCATAGTGAACTTGACTGGCGTGCTTAATAGCCTGACAGTCGCGCCAATTGGCGCTAGTTGCCATTTTACTATCCGTGCCAATCCTGTTATGGCGCTAGTTTCAGCCTAAAAGTCGCGCCAATGCTGTAAGGTGCTAGGGTTTGCTTGGTTTTGAGATTTCTGAGCTTGATCTGTGATTTTGGATTCATTTCTTCGACTGCCTGAGTGTTCTGGAGCCTTGTTTGATTGACTGCGACCTTCATCCTTTGGTTGTTTGCCCTCTTCTATTGATTTTACATTTTAGCCCTAGGGAATCTAGGTGCTATTGTGCGTCGAGCCTCCCTTGGGAGTTTTTGGTTTTTATCGGTTCAGTCAACTTTGTGATTGATTCTCTGCATTCGTCTGGTGGTTGTCTATCGTTTTATTGCGTTATTTGAGTGATTGGATTCTTCTTCATTCGAATTCTGCCTTGTCTCGTTTTGGGCCTAGATTACATGGTTCATTTGAGTTTTTGGGTGTCTTTTGATTTGAGGGAATTTTTGTCAATTTAAGGTCTGATTGTGTGCTTGCATTGAGTGAAATTCGATTGTTTTTCTCTTTGCTATCGCTTCTCAAATTGCTTGTCTCATTAGTTTTCATTTTGTTTAGTGCATTTTGCTCTTAAACATTGAAAATACAAAAAAAAATCTCTTTTTCTTTGAATTAGTTTATGTGAATTAGATCTTTTCTGTGTTATTAGTGATTAGTAACTTTGAAAGAAAAGCTCTTAGTTTCCATTAGCTGCATTAGAGACATCATTGGTTGTTGTCTGATCATTTTGTTATTGTGTGAAAGGATATTAGCTCTCTCGTAATTAGCTTTCATTGAATGAAATGATATACTGTGGCATGTAGTGTGCATTTAGGCGATTTTGAGACATAACACTCGCTAGGGCCTGAAAACTGAAACATAATTAAAGATAAACATTAAAATTTATTCAATTTACACTAAGGCAGCATTGAAACATTAACGAAATATTTAGAGGTCTAGGCTAGAGACGTGTTTCGGCATATTTAAACCTAGTAGTTGTCGTTCACCTCTTGGCTTTAGACAGCACTAGTATGGACTTGTGCTCCCCGTACCGTCGTGTATATAAAGGGAGACCCCACTAGGTTTCTATCCTTTATCCATAGGAAGCCGAGTCTGCCGCCCTATACCCATGATACACCAGACACAGCATTCGGGGAGATTTCCTGCACGTACTTCAAGTCCTTAGTTGATTTCTCTTTCATTTTGAAACCAAGGTGTATATTGCAGTTCACGATTATTTGGTACACCCTCTGCCTAGTATTCCTGAGCAGTCATTTTGATCTTATCTGACTCCTTAAATTTGAAAATATCACCAAGAGCTTGTCCTTTCACGCTTGCTTCAAAACTGAAAGAGATAGAGTCATCTTTCATCCGTTTCTCGACTCTTAAAACATGAAACGGTGAAGTTTCTAAGTTTCAATGTCGTAAAATAAATCACCCGCGATCACACGCCCTGTTATATTTTTCTTGTTGGCCGTTTGATTTTGTGCCTTGAGTCTTTTCAGCCCGTGTGTTGTGTTTGATCTATTCCTTTCGTCGTTACTGTCACAGTGGTGGAACCTTTAGTTTTGTCTACTGGTAGTCCATATACGGACGATTCATCAAAGGTCTCGCAATCCTCTGCTGAACCGCAGCAGCCCATCGTTTCTGAGTTTCGCGACGGGGGAACGGTTCTATCTGAGCTTCCCTTTGGAGGACCAGTTGAGTTCAATTGGCCCTTTTCTGACCCTTGGTCTGGATTTGGAGTAGGGAAACATTTCCATCCTCTTACATCGGGTTCGCCTTTTATAGCTATTGTTATTCCTCCTAGTCCTCGCCGTCTATTTCGAGCTCTAGCAGAAGGTTCAGATATGGGTGCATCTAGCCATTCTCCTAGTGAGGAAATCCCTACATCTGGTGAAGATTACCAGTTGTTCCCAGAAGACAACCCCGAGTTATCAGTCATGTCTTCGCCCGATCTCTCGCTACCAGCAGGGTATAGATCTTTGAGTCAGATTATGACCGTTGTTGCCTCTATGGGGATATCGACTCCCTCTACAAGGCCGGTTATTCCTTCATTGGGGATGTCCCCTCGAACACCCATCATGTCATCTCCTCAGGTCACTTCTATACCCGTCAGGCCCACTGTTTGTGTGGCTACATCTACACCCGCTGTTACCACTCAGTCCGTAAGGACCACATCGCTTCCCGAAGACATATATATAGCATTTTATATGTTGGAGAATATCTCTCTTGAGGAGTATCGATTGTCCCTACAACAATCGAACCCCGAGGTCGGGAAATCCTCTCAAGATCCCAACTGCTCATATTTTTCACATTATGCACGAGATGGTACTCCCGTGTACGTTTTTCCATATCAGTATGATGAGTACGGGAATCCTTTATGATTACCCGCTCCAGAGGCGCACCTTCATGCATAGGATTTTCCCTCTAACCAGGCTGGGCAGTCTTATAACCCGCAAGGACAACCTTTTCAAGGCCAACCTTCGGGCCAGCCTGGCTATCCTTATGACCCGCAAGGACAACCCTTACAGGGCTACCCTTCGGGCCAGCAAGGGCCATTATACGGTCTGCAAGGACAGTATTACAACCCTTCAAGTCAACTTGTGCAGCCTCTTCCTGGAGTCCAACCTGGGCAACCTCAAGGACTCACAGGTCAACTAGGGTACCAACTAGGGCCGGTGTATGGTCCTGGGGGGCAAGTCCAACCTTCACAACCTATGCAACCTCAGTATCCTATTGTTCCAAATGTTCCACATCAGTTAGGTCAACCTGCACAACTGACACAACCTGCTCATCCGGGTCAACCTGTTCACCCAGGGCAGCCCGTTCACCCAGGTCAACCTGTTCAACCAGGCCAGCCTGCACATTCTTTCAACCCTGCCCAACAGCCGATTTATTCAATGTCGTAGCCAAATAAAACGATGTGTCCTAATTATCAGGCTCAGTAGGGTCCCACCTATCAGCAGCCCACTCAACCTCAAGGCGGTTACTATTCTCATGGTCAATACCGACCCAATTATAACCAGCCCCAAGGTTTCAATTATTACACTCAAAAACCCAGCTACACCTATACTCAGCAGCCAAATCCATAGGCTGCCCAAATGGGGCCGACATACAATTAGGGTCCATACTCTGGTTATCAAGCCCTGTACACTGGTTACCAGCAGCCGAATCAAACTGGTTATACACCCTATACCCCCTACGGTCAGAATCCTGCCAGACAGAACCCATGGGGGCAAGGATATTCTCAACTAGCGTGGAGTACAGGTACCAGACCTTATCGAGGGCCTGGCATGCCGTTCAATCCGCAGTTGCTGTTCTTAGCTACCTTGGAATTACCGGACGTTTCTAAATTAACCAATGATTCGATTCTTCATAATCCTTACTGGCCTTTGGTTCCGACCAAGGTACCCGGCGACTGCCCAAAGTTTGAGGGTAAAGCTGGAGAGGACCCCCAAGCTCACGTAATGACTTACCATCTATGGTGTTCGTCCAACTCTTGGGTGGATGATTCAATTCATCTTCGCCTCTTCCAGCGCGCTCTGACTGGCACTGCCGCTAAGTGGTATATTGAATTACCCCATGGCATCTTTCAATATTTCAATACATTAGCCATGGATTTTCTGACTCACTTCCAGTTACCGGTTCGCTACGAAGCCGGGACGCATCTCCTGACTTCCTTGAAGCAGGATAAAGCCACCCACATATCTGATCACATTCATGAGTGGTGATGTCATCGTAGACTGATCAAGTTTGATATACCTGATCAGCTATTAACTCATTGGTTCACTACTTCCTTCGTTAGCAAAATCGCCCAAGATATTGTTATGGGGGCATGTGTGACTGAAGAACAAGCCATAGCGCGTGCCCAGTACCTTGATTTGGTATACTCTCAGTCAGGCATGCTTTATGATATTTTGACTAATGCTCCGCGCCCAGGAACCTCTAAAGCTCCACCTACCCCTACGGTGGATGGTGTTATTGGTTCCGTGTCTCAAAATTCTCGAAAATCTTCGAATGGGAAGTAGAAGTCCAATTCGTCCAATAATTCTGCTCTTCCCGCCCCTCCAAATTCTGGATAGACTGCGGAGGTTAACGTCGTTCAGGCTAATCCTACAGAAAAATCCTCCAAAGGAAAAAAGAAGGGCAAAGGAAAATCCAAACCCGATGCCCCAAAGTCAGAGTCTTCTAAACCTCGTACTGATGACGATTCCCAACGTAAACAAAAGTACCCCTGCCTTATCTGTGAAGGAGATCATTATACCAAAGATTGTCCTCGACGATCAGAAATTAGTCAACTTCTGAAAGGCTCCAAAGGGACTCCGGCAGTTCTAAAAGAACCGTTCCTGTCTCAGCAGACCCAGATGGTTGAGCATCCCTCACCATCTGCACCATTTGGGTCCCAGGTCTTTATGATGAATGGTGCTGCAGCTGTCTCAATTGCTACATGTTCGAAAGATTATGCTGGATCACTTCAGGCAGCTGGAAAGGAAGTTTTGGATGGCCCACCTCCTCCACCTGTATCTGGTCCTTTGGAAATTGAAAAGCCTATTGCTGAACCAATTGTGAGGCCACCCTCTAAAGGTGTTCTCGAAGGTCTTCCTACAATCCAAATGCCTGTGCCGCTCAGCACTACAGTATTTTTGAGGATTTGGCACAGGCGCCTTCTGCTATGTCTGCATTAGAAGTTCTTCAAAGTTTCCCATCGCAACGGAAAGCTTTGTTGTCTGTAATCGGTGCAATCGATCCCGCTGATTCTAGTCTTCTCACCTTCGACTTAGAAAATTTTACCCCCCGACTTCCACACTATATTGCTCTCGTTATTCAAGTCGGGATCAACGGTATTAACATCCATAGGGCCGTTGTAGATGAAGGTGCTTCCACCTGTGTCATGTCATCCGCCTGCTAGAAGGCCATTGGCTCTCCGACTCTGTCACCATCTCCCAATGCCTTAGAAGCATTCGATGGTCGGGAATCCAAACCCCTGGGTGTTCTCGAGAGTTTTCCAATTACGTTACAGGGGAAGACAGTCAACGTAGAAGTAGAAGTGGTTGACGCCAAGCTTAACTACAATCTTCTTCTTGGCCACAGTTGGACTCACGCCATGCTATGCGTGCCATCCACCCTCTTTCGACTTCTTAAGTTTCCTCGTGAGGGAAAAATCGTTACTGTGGATCAGTTGTCTTTCTTCACCTCCACCTCTGACAACAATGTTCCTTACGTGGATCAAATCCCCAATCCCCCTGACAGTGTAGGACCTGGTCTCTTCAAGGACCCCGTCCTCATGGGTATTTTTCACGCACCACCACCACACACCGTTCAAGTTAATATGGTCTCTAGGTCTGACGACCCATGGATCATCCCTTCGCCTGAATAGGTGCCTGCTTTTGGAGAATCGATACCCTTAACTCCAGTAGAGATCAATTACTGTGAAATCGTCGCTGCATCCGATCCTCCTCCTTCTCAACATGCTCCCTCGAGCATGGATTTAGATATCTATTCTCAATCCCCCTGGCTCGGCGAGGCCGGCTCGCCTGATCCTCTAAAAGAGATTTTATCTTCTGACGAAGCCATCGTTGAAACAATGTCTCTTGAGGAGCTGCCTTGGAGCGATGGACATCATCATTCCTCCTTTATGCCTAGCCTGGGGGCAATGTCCGATTATCTAGAGCATGATGTATCTAATCATCTCTCTCCTGAGCCTCCTCCGTTGAGCTCACCGGAGCACAATTCTTCCTCTTGTGTCAAGCTCCTAAAACAATGAAACAAGCGGCTACGAGGACAGTTCTTTTAAGTGTGTGAACCTCGTTAAAATAATGAAACACGAGCCTATTCAATTCGAGTTTTGTTATATTTAGATAAAATCTCTTGTGTTTGAACCTTCACTCCATTTCCTACATCAAGTCAGTATGTACTGACTGAGACACCACTGGGGTATGCCTGCCTTCATTTCAAGCATACAGTTTGTGTTTTTAAGCTTCGTATAAAAATAAAACCCATTTCCGAGTTAGTTTGCATGTGTGCTTTCATGTGTGCTTTTAAGCTTGCATAAAAATAAAATGTGTGATTAGATACATTTTGTGAACTCTTTCATTGGGTCGTTTGTTATGCAACTGATACATTAGATTAAATTTTATTGGACATTTGCATAGCATATAAAAACACCATCACATGTAAAAATATCCATCCAGAAATAGGTATATATATATATGTGTGTGTGTGTGTGTGTGTGTGTGTGTGTGTGTGTGTGTCAAAATTTTTGCATAGTGTGCATCACATAAAATCAAAAAATATACATGTTTTTCTGATAACAGACGGAGACAACATGTCTCTCAAAAAATATGCATGAAAAATCCCTAAATAGCTAATCAGCATGGTGCTCGTGGTAACACACCACCATGCGCACCAATCGCCTCAGCAGTCTGTGAAGGCGACTAGGCACCCCCACAATGTGTCGTTGGTAAGCTAATGGGACATCTGCCAACCGTGCATAGTCCGGGATCCCCCGGGCAATGCCCTCCAAGTTCTGAATCAGTTCGTTCCCTTCGCCACCCTCACCCTGAGGGTCATGTGCGACATGGGTCGTCCGCGCAATGGGCGACATGCCCGCGGGCCTCTCTGGGCTGACGTCTGCATACACATAAAATTGTTGTTAGAACGGACATGTATTACCAAAAAATCATAAATACATAAAAATCAAAAATAAAATCATACCCAGCTCCTCATCCCAGTCCTCCCCCTCTGGGAGCAGAAGATCGGGATCTCCGGTGAAATCGGTCCCAACATAAGGCCAATCTTCAACCACGATCAGTTGATGCCGTAACCACCCAAAGAACTCAGGTCTCCAAGACATCTGTTGACCTCCTCCTGACCTAGGCATAAGTGCTACCCAGCGAGCCATCCTTGGCTCCCTCGGTATTAGCTTGGCAACTATTTCCCCTTGGCCTTGGAAAATGGATAGCCGTTCTAGGATGAACGACACCAAAATGGAACCGTAGCCAAACTGCTTTAGTTTGGCTTGCTTGCATCTTGTTAGCTACCTCTTTATGTTGGTTGTCACCACAATAGCCCAATCGAAAAATGTGGGGTTCATACACTTAGAGGCTAGTATGAGTTGGGCCTTGGTTGCCTCATGTGGAGCTTGCGATCCTGCAGCTCGTGTAATGGTATGAAGCACTACCTTGAGTGCTAGGTCCCAGACAGTGTGGATGTCCACCTTCCTGCTTCCCAATCCTGTTCGTGCCCCTGGGCACACTCTTGCCATTACCATCTCCATTTTCTCTCCGAAAGGTCTGTTGCCGGTTATGATTGGCACTAGACCTCTACACGACAATCTGGTTATAAAGTAAACATCAGAGACCTCAAGAGCTAATACTTGGTCCCGAAGTTTGAATACTTCCTCATTTTCATCCCATATGCTGACCAAGTACTATAGCAGCTCAGGTTGAGCTCGTAAGCACGGAGTAAGGAAGAATTTTTTGAGTCCACAGTTTTTGAGTGCATTCATACAAGCTTCTTTTTCCATAGCCATTTCATCTTCCTCCCCATGTTCCCTCTCCTTCCATTCAATAACCATTGTGTCTGAATATCTGCATCAACACAATCAAAAATGCCTTGTTAGATCTTTGGTGCATTTGAAAATCCACATGGGTAGCTCAGATTTTGAAAAATTTACGCGGAAAATTTTTTTGCGCCATTGGCACAACCCCTTTGTGAGAAAATCTCCATTGGCGCGGGTCTGTGCCTGTTACCCGCGCCAATGGAGCGAGCCCTAAAATTTTAAAAGGGTCCCCCTAGAAGTCTAATGCACAATGGAAATGCATAAAAAATGGATTAAAATGGAGTTTAAAGGAGCGCCTTTTACCTGGAAGAAATGAGGAGTTGAATGGTGTCCCGGATCAGTCACAATCACCGCCGCAAGTTTGCACACAAACAGACCACTCTTGCTCTTCAAGTGAGGTAAAAAGTAAAAGTAAAATTGCTTTACCATTTGAAACCTATTTATAACTTCTTAAGTCAAAATTACGTTTTAAATGTCATTTTTCTCAATATTTTAATATATTTTGTCGAAAAATGGATTTTACACTTGCCCTTATGTGTAGCAACAGGTTTTTACGCAACTTTAACGATGATACGAGTTGTATTTTATACTTTTTTGGACTCGGTAAAAACACGAAAAAGTCATTTTGGAGTCATCTTTCAGCTCTTTTCTAACTCTCTAAACATGAAAAGATTTTCGAGTCCCTTGTCATTTCGATCTTGTTAAAGTGGCTCCGAAATGACATCTACCCAGTATACGTTTACCCCTTTTTCTGGCTGGGATGGATTACTTACAAAAAAGGAATACCCTAGCCTATCGCGACTAGGAGGTTTTCTCAGACATAGTTTTCTACCTTTTTAGGTCTGAGGAACTATTTACGAAAAGGGACCATTGGAGTTTACTTTTCTGTTGTCTTTTCAAACTCTCTAAACATGAAAAGATGTCGAGTTCTCCCTTTGTCAGACTCGTTAAACCCTGATGACATTGGATTCAATCGTGATGACGATATTCAATTTCCTCCTTCCTAGGGTTCGTTAAATGTACTAGGAAGGATTCGTCCGAAGGACGAACTTATATGACAAGCATATGGTATCCTCTTCAAGCTTGTGTAAAATTAAAGAGGTACTCACTAGAAATGGTGGGGAAAAATGGAACCAACATCGTTCTCATGTCGGTAGTATGTCGCTCTTGAACATCTCACGTGTCTGCATTTGTGTCGGGTTGGGGACATCTCATCTCGTTTTTCACTTTCCTCCGTGGGTTTGGGTGATTCCTTTTGACCTCTCATCTGCTCTTTGCCTCGTCATCATGACCCTTCTGATCTTTTGATGTCAAATACTTCCAAATCCACTCTCGTGCCACCGATATGTTCAAGAGAAGTTGACCTCTGCAAGTTTCAACCTTCCTCTGATTCTCATCTGATCCTGATTCACGAAGACATTATGTTCCTCTGTCTCACGTTGATGATGTGGGAAAAATTATGGCCCACCTTCGATAATGGTCACTTCCTGTCGACTTTAGCTCATTATCCGGGAAGCTGATCTAGAGACTCCCTTATGGTACATTGGAGCTTGCATGACTCAATGATAGGTTCGTCGCATTCGACGTGAGGTTTTCATTATTGGCCTCCGATCGAGTGATTCTATGGGTGTTCGATGCTGCCTATTGATTCGTTGGCGCTGATTGTACCCATAGTGTCTCGAGGGCTATTGCCGCTATTGGTGGCACTTCGGCGTCATAATAGCTTAGATCGGGCTGCATCAGGTTGCTCTCAAGTGTCTGGTCCCAGTTTACTTACTTCCACATGCTTGGAACTGTACTTTGTCGGGCTTAGATAAGCGAAGACTCCTAATTGGTCATTGGGAATCCAGTCAGCGTATTTTGGGATTATGATTAGTTACATGACTCATTCATTGATGGCTGCAACCATACTCCTAGGCCTATTTACGATCCCTCATTGGATACCACTATTGTCTCCCGCATCTGATTATTGTATACCTTGTTACGTGATTGGCCGTTCTACCATATATCATGTATTTGAGATATCATTAATTTCTCACTGGCTCATGCTATGTTGTTTTTCTGATAGTGCCCAGGAAGTATTTCTGTTCTCTCTCTCTCTCTGCCTGAAGGAGAGACCGGGATGTTAATTTGTCACCGTCCCTACAATTCCCCATCCCGCACATTGGAGAGATTATTCCATGACCTGTGAGCAGTGACATGATCTGAAAACACTTTCATGACATTCCCCTGGAGATGGACTTTCATTCCCCTGAAGACAACTCCTTGTGAAAAACCATAAAAATAGCCTTTTCATCCTTGGCACGACTAGCCAGTGTTATACCCGCGCCAATGGGGGAAATCCTCCAAAGAGGGCGCGCTAATTGGCACTCTTTCTCAGAGTCGCACTCGTGCTAGGCTTAATAAAGGGTGTTTTTAAAAAATAAATGGTAGAATATTGACTCCAACCAACTCTTGAACTGGTCTCTAAATTGAGTTGGGACGTTTGGCTCCAGATTTCCATGTAGAGGAAGTAGTTTTCCACCTCTCATGGAAGCTTCCTTGAGGATAGGGCCAATCCCATGATTATAGGGATCCCAACTCCCCTTCCACCATCTATATAAGCTTGCCATTTCCCTTTGCAAGCTAATCTCCAAGAGCCTTCATAGCCTAAAGAATGTTGCAATAGTCCTCATAGAGCCAAATCAATAGCAAGGAGATTGACGATCGAAGAGAGAGGCTTGTCCCCATTCTCGACAAGCTTTACTGAGACGTATTCCGCTAATGACCCGCCGAAGGAAGGTTCAGCGTTAGAGCCAGGTTGTATTTTCCTTTGTATGATTAATAATAAGCGACTATTGGTTATGGTTCCACTCGTATTGTTCATTATGATCATGAGTTGTGTCTTCTCTGACTGATACATAATTGCATATATCGGGTTTTACGCTTGTGTTTGTCGTGTTTCTTGTGTGTGCAGGTGTTCAATCACGGTGAGCGAGAGGATTGTGATCTGCTGGAGCAAGGGAATGGGAGCATCATCTTCTCTACAAACGACAGCGTTGGACTTGAGGTAGGCCTTCTTCACAAGTTGGTTTATTGCAATTAGGAACTTGCACCTTAGCGTGATACGATTGTTGCTAGACCTGATCTGGGCTAGTAGGGATCGCCTCTGTCCGCAGAGGGGATTTACCTCAAAAACAAGGGGGTAGAGGTCCACTAAGATGTTACAACTATGACCAATAAGGACACGTAGCGAGGGAATGTCCACTTCCTAGAAGACTCTGGTGTTCCCAGTGTCAGGTTAACATGCACGCAACCGAAGATTTCCCTGAACTCATTAAAAGATGGGAGGAAAGAACTAGACAAAAAGGAAAAAATCTAGTAATTGCAGAGCCCAGGATAACGGAGACTCAGACGATGTAGAACGTGGCAATAGTAACACGAGGAGGCAATAAAACGGGGGAGGATGCACGTACAGTGGACCCGATAAAATTGATCAGGCCAGCATCCCCAAAACTATTGTTCAACCCGGAAAGACAGAAGAAATTTTTCCAAGAGGCAGTAGAAACATTTGGCCAACTGGGAGGAAACAAAGGTATTGAGTTACAACAACCACAAGAAAAAAATGAAATCCAAACAGATTCAAGTACTAGCATTCAAGAATGGTTCCATCTAATCCTGAAGATTGTTAACAACACACCAATGTTAGAGTAGCTAAAGCAGAACCTGGAAGGACCGGTACAGAATAACATTGGGTCAAGAGAATCAACTGATCCAACCTAGAAGTATGTACAGAGGGTGAAAAGAAATAAAAGAAGAACAGGAAAATAGTTCTGAGTAAACACCCAACTTGCTGGTTATCAAATTAAAGACACCATGCTCGATTTGGGATCCGATGTCAATATTTTACCAAGAAAAACCTAGGAAGCATTAGGGAAGCCAAGGTTAACCTACTCTCAAATCCAACTTAGGATAGCGAACCAGTACTGCATTTTGCCCATAGGGAGACTGGAGGAAGTTGAGGTTGATATTGCGGGAGTAAAAACATATACGGACTTTGAGGTCATCAACATCATGGGAGATAAATATCCCTATCCTACATTGTTGGGAATTGACTGGGCCTTTGAAAATTATGCAATAATAGATCTAAAGAAGGAACGGATGATTTTTGAGGATGGAAAGGTCAGAGTCACTAAGCCACTCGACCCATATCAAGGCCCAAGGTACACAAAAACTGTAGACAACAGAAAAGATGTTCAGTTGATGGACCATCTTTATCGAATGACCATAGGGAAAAGGGAGGATTACATTAACCCAACAACAGGCGGCTCTATAAGCTGGAGAAGTATCTAAAGCTCAGAATTAGGTTTGGAGTTAGCTTGGGATGATTGTCAGTAAGGAGGGTACGAGACCAATACAAGGAGATGCGCCAGCATCCGAAGAATCAATTGGATCGGGACTGAGGTAAGGGATTACCCAACTTTATCCAATATGAATGATGTATATATTTTCATAAAAAAAATATAAGATAGGGCACTGGAAGGACACAAGGTACCACTCATGGATATGGCGTTACAGTCCACATCGGCAAGATGGTGAGGTAACCACCACAACTTTTCATTGCAATGGGACAGATTTGCGCAAGCATTGAAAGCGAGATTTAAGGAAGAGGAAAGACCTTGGGTAAAAGAGAAATACCATGAGGAAAAAAACCCCGTAAACCATATAAAGGGGTGTGAGGATCAATGGAGAGCTGCAGGATATCTAGAAGAGCTATGGGTACATAGATTTATACACTCTCTAAACTTGATTCCACAAGCTTGCTACCTAACAGAAGAAAATAAAAGGAAGACCAGCACATGGCGGGAAGTTGCAGAGAACTTCACACAATGCTTTTTGTTCGAAGGAAAAATGGAACCAGTCACACAAGCTTTGAAAGCTGTAAAGAAGGTACTATTCTTCCCAGAAAGTATAAAGGAGGATGAGAAGTCGGTTCCAAATCTCGGCGTCAGACAAAAGGTAGCGTGCCAAAAGATAAACAGTGAAATGGATGATGATAATCTAGAAGATCTTAGGCATTTGTATTTTGAAGAAATGGAAGGGGAGAGGGAAATTAAAGAAGAGCTAATGACAGAAGGGATTCACTTGCTACCTTTAAAAACCAAGAAATTGAATATTGGAACAGAAGATAAGCCAAAACTAGCGACAATTGGAGATTATTGGGATGAACAGACAACTAGGGAAATATACAGTTTGCTGCAGGAATATGAGGACTTGTTCCCTTCATCAATAGAAAATCTAAAGGGAATAAAAGGGGATATGGGGGAGATGCGGATAATATTGAAGCCCGATGCAAGGCCTGTGAAACATAGACCATATCGTCTGAATCCAATATTCAAGGAAAAAGTTAAAGCATAAATCGACAAAATTTTAAAGGCAGGGTTAATATTCCCAGTAGAGGAATTAAAATGGGTAAGTCCCATAGTGATACAGAACAAAAAGGAGAAGTCTGAAATCCGAGTCTGTGTCGATTACAGGTGCCTAAACAATGCCTGTATCCATGACCCATTTCCCACTCCGTTTAGTGATGAGGTCTTAGACAATGTCGTAGGAAATGAGGCATATTCGTTCACTGATGGATTTTCAGGATACCATCAAGTACAGATAGCAGAGGAGGATAAGAAAAAGACAACATTCACCACCGAATGGGGCTCTTTCGCATATAATGTAATGCCATTCGGCTTGAAAAATGTACCGGCAGTCTTTTCTCGTATCGTGATAGCTATTTTTCGAGAGTACATCCACAAGTTCTTAGAAGTCTACATGGATGATTGGACAGTCTATAGCCTATTAAAAGACCATGCAACATTATTGAGAATAATGTTTGATAGGTGTAGGCAACTTCAGATCTCGATGAACCTAAAGAAGTGTGTATTTGCAGTACCATTTAGAACACTCTTAGGACACATGGTATGTAACCAGGGACTCTGCATGGACCCAGCCAAGGTAACAGTAATAGTTAACATGGAGGCACCAGAAATGGTAAAACAACTTAGATCACTACTGGGCCACACAGGTTACTACCAGGGATTTATCCGCAACTACGCAAAGATAACGGCCCCTTTAGAGAAGTTGTCGCGAAAGTCTGAGCAGTTTCACTAGACAGAGAATTGCCGAACAATCCTGGATACCCTAAAGGAAAAACTCGCAAGTGCGCCAATATTAGTTCACCCAAATTGGGACAAAAAATTTCATGTACACATCGATGCTTCTAGCATTGCACTTGGAGCAGTCTTGGCGCAACCAAGAGACACTTCAGTCGACCACCCGGTATATTTTGTAAGTAAGAAATTGTCCACAGCAGAATGAAACTACACCACAACAGAGCGGGAGGCATTAGCAATGGTGTATTCCCTTTATAAGTTCCACCACTACCTGTTGGGAGGTACATTTAAATTTTTCACAGACCATTCAGCTTTGAAATATTTGGTAAACAAACCAGTTTTAGAAGGAAGAATCTGCAGATGGCTCCTACTATTCCAGGAGTTTACATTCAAGGTGGTCGTAAAGCCTAGAAGATTGAACGTGGGACCCCATCACCTATCTCAACTAGAGAATGGAGAAAATGGAGGATCTCTAGATGATCAATTACCAAACGCTGATATTTTCAGAGTAGAAGCCATCCCAGAATACTTAGACCAAATAGCAGCCTATCTCACGACAGGGTAGTGTCCACAAGAATATACATTAGTCCAAAAAAAACACCTGGTAGTTCGTGCTGCAGAATACCAAATCATAGCCGAACATCTATATAAGATGGGACTGGACCATATTCTTCGGAGATGTGTCATGGATCATGAAAGGGAAGCTATACTATGGGAATGCCATAGTGGGGTTGCGAGAGGACACGTGAGAGAAAAACCCACAGCACGGAAGGTACTACAAGCAGGATTGTGGTGGCCAATGGTACATATGGATAGCAAAGAATTTGTTAAAAAATGTGATATATGTCAGCGGATGGGATGGCCATCCCACAGAGATGAACTTCCACTTCATCCGATAAAATTACTGCAACCATTTGAAAAATGGGCAGTCGATTTCATAGGATCAATTACACCAGTTGCAAGACACTCGCAGGCAAGGTAAATAATAACGGTGACAAACTACTTGACAAGGTGGGCAGAAGCAATGCCAGTAAAAAATTGCACAGCAGAGACTGTTGCCAGGTTTATATTTGAAAACATAATCAGCCGATTTGGTTTTCCAAAGAGCCCGACCAGCGACCAAGGGACGCACTTCATCAATGAATCCATTAAATCCCTGATCGAAAGCTTCATGATACAACATCATAAAAGTAGTCTGTATCACCCGCAGGCCAACGGTACAGTAGAAGCATTCAACAAAATACTGGAGAAGGGCCTAACAAAAATATGCAATGTGCAACGGGATGACTGGGATGAGCAGATACCAGCAACCTTATGGGCTTACTGAACAACAGTAAAGTGACTGAATAACCAAAAACCATTCCAGCTAGTGTATGGGAGAGAAGTAGTAGTCCTCGTAGAATTCATCATACCCAGCCTCCTAGTCGCGACATCACTCCAACTATCAAAGGAAGACTCACTAAAGGAACGACTGCAGAAGGATAGACAAAAAGCATGGCACGACCGACACATAAAGCGCAAAACTTTTCAAGTCGGAGGAAAAGTACTCTATGATAGTAAGTACCAAAAGTTCCCAGGGAAACTGCAGATGCATTGGCTAGGGCCATTCTACGTGATAGAAATCAAAGATTCAGGCGTAGTTCGGTTGGCACAACTGGACGGCCAAGTTCTAAAAGGATGGATGAATGGTGCACGCCTGAAGCCCTACCAAGAGTAAGTCACTCATTTCCAATTATAATAACTCTCGCAGCCGAGAGGAGTCAATAGGGTAGAATAGTAACAATAACTCTCTAGCACCCGAGACAAGCATAGATAGGATTCCACTTTACCAAAACCAAAAATAATAATAAATAACTACAGTTCAGTTGTGGAGACCGCAACGCAACCACTTGTGGTCGAGGAAGGGTAGTACCCAACGTGTCACCCACGTCAGATAGAAAAGTGTGTCGAACATCAGCCCATCATCATTACGCGTAGTACCATTGTCATTCCATAGGATTACCAAGATTTGGAAATAATTTCCATAATTAGCATCACCCATATCGTAATAAATTTTCCATAATAAGGCATAACCACCAATTGTCGTGTCTGCCCAAATCCCAAAACCACAGTCAGCATTGTCATAACCCACCTCATCCAGTAACTAATCACATGATCGTAGCCATGGATGAGGCCAGGGGGAAATTGATTAGTTATGGGGTCCCATCAACCTCACCCATGTCAGTTAATTACATAACCCGCATGCAAAGAAGTGCGAGAATGTCGAAAAAATCTGAGATAGAACTAGAAACATCCAAGGGAGCAAGAGAAGAAAAGCCAGAAAAGGAGTAGAGAAGGCACGCAGAGGAAGGAATTCAGAGGAAAAGAGAAGGAGTTGGTCTATAGGTGTATCAGAGATGAGCTAAAATGACAAGAGCAGCACCAGCAGTCGTAGAACAAGAGATCGATAACAGAGTGCAAAAGATGGAACTATTAATAGGGAAATATGACAGTGCCTCATTGATCGACACCAACCTCACGGACTCCTTCGAGTTTCCAGCAACAAAGAGACAATTATATATGGAGAATTATGCCACTAAAGCAGGGCAGCAAGCAACAAGATTCCGACCAGAGTTTCAGGGCATTCAACAGTCCACTATACTGAATTAAAGAGATCTCCCTGTGTTTGGTGTTACAGGCACTGCAATGCAGTGCTCCAAGTTCTTGTTGAGCCGAATTCATAATGGTTAGTTATGGCTAGGGAAAGAAATCCTGATTCATGCGGAGGACATCCACAGGTTAACTGGACTGTCAATGGAAGGGAGGGATGTTTCATCAGCATTCCAGACTGTGTCCAAAAGAGCGAAGAAGACCGGAGACAATGACTACTACACCAAGTACAACACTAAGAGGGGGGGGGAAAGGAGCCAAAATCGACTTGATCAACAAACCAGAGGTCATGTTCGCTTGTTACCTAATTGCAAGTAAAACGATGAGGCATTATACAAAAGGAGAATGCACGCTGGATATAATTTCGGCTGCGGAGCATTGTGTCTAGGGGGCACAACTGAATTGGTGCTCATTTTTGATGAACGAGTTGTTCAAAACTTGCGAGGACAACTACAAGAGGGCAACCGACTTCATTTATGGATATCTAATTATGGCACTAGCAATGTGGAAATGGACGTTTCCAGGCATTCGAGTTCCTGTGGAGATAGCAACAGGACATCCATTGGCAATGAAGTTCGTGCCTTGGAAGGTATCTAGGGATCCTAGCATGAAGGAGGAAAACGCAGAAGCTTTCAGGGTATGGTACAGCCAAATGTTTGTTGTTGTGATAAGTCAACAAAGAATCCCAAGGAGTGTGTTGGATGGTTATAGCGCGCAGATATGGTTTGGCGTTACCCACAAGCAAACCTTTATGAAGCCAACGTGCATACCAAAAGCCACTTTCAAGATGAGGCCATTAAAGTTCCAAATTGATGAAACAACCTTCCACACAGAAGTCTGCTTGTGGCTAGGAGTAGGGATGGAGGTTAGAAGCAGATTTTACACTTACATCTTCGACGAGATGCTACCAAACCCACCGCCGAGGGAGACTTCAGAGCATACGATGAATAGGATGGCATAGTTGCAGCTATCCTCGATCATTGAGCAATTAAACACAAAGGTACAAACTTTTAATAAAGTAGTTCAAGTGTTAACAAGTGATTCCACTACATTTCCTACATTTTCAGAATTTCGGGCATCTCACTCCAGACCATCTTCCGTCACGCCCCCCCTAATAGCACCAATACCCAACATTCTGTTTAGCCCACCGGCCCCAGAAACTACAGCACTGGTCTGGAAGACTAAAGCTAGGAAAACCCCAACAGCGGCACCAAAAGAAAAAAGGTCCAAGACCGAAGTAGCTAGTACAGTGGTTGATCTCACTGGGGATGATCAGCCGTGACCTCTAAGTATAGGAGTGCTAATCAGGGAAGAACCTATTGTGGAGCCCCAAATGACCAAGGGGCTACCACCCTTCAACCCCCTTGGATTCTTAAATATTCGCATGTCCCCACCTCACATCCACCAAGCATCGAGCCCCGCTTCATCCACCATTCAAACACCACACATTACCATGCCCTCCACTTCATCATCCACTGTATCAGACCCATTTGTTAGAGGAAAACCAAATGAGGATCCCAAGGTAGAATTTAACTCGGGTACACTAGAAGTACCCCTCGTTAGCCAACCCATGGTTCAGCAGGCTACGTTCATAGAGCATTTGAATCAAATAGAGCAGTCTATGGAAGAAGAAGATGCTCAGCTCCCCAAGCAGAATCCACTCCAACAAGCTAATCTAACAACCCAAGAAATGATTCCCGATCTAAACATGGCCGATTCTAGTAACAAGCTTCCGCAACAAACACCACCTCAGTCACCGCAGGCACAATCAATGAAATCTATCGCCAGCGGATAACCACTTCAAGCATGGTGGCCAGATCAGGGAAAATTGGATGCTGAGAGCGTAGAGACGTGGGGAACAACCGAGCTCTACCAATTAATTTAGAGAGTTGCATAGCAAGCGGAAGGGCTTCATGTGGAGCTCCAACAAAAATGCAAACAACGGCAATTACAAATCAGCACACTTACTAAAGAGTGTGAACAGCTGAAGATAAAAAAGGGGAATTTACAAGAACAACTAGAGACGGTAACAAGAATATTACGGGATGTTTGGCCCACAGTAACGACCAACAACAATCAAATACCAGAATAAATACAGGAAAATGATATAGTCGAGCGTGCGGTCCACATCAGGGTGGCATGTTCAAATATCCATCAGGAAAATGAGGGACTCAAAGCAGCATTGGCAGCCCAACCCCCGTTGCCATACCCAGCAATTGTATACACAAAGAAAATATCAGAGAGACAGAGCCAGGTGACAAAAATGCAGGAAGTTCTGAGTACTGCAGCTAAAGAAGCGTATGACCTACTGAAGGGTCTACAAGAGTGTTCGACCTTGCTCACACTGAAGTCCCAACCGGTTTCATTACAGCTACAACAAGTATCAAAGGAGATCCAGGAGGCCACAAACCCTACTGGACTCGATCAACTATACGCCCAAGCGGATGCTCTGGAGGTCTAGATACAGCAAATTGAAGAAAACTCCACTGTTGCAAAACAAGCTCTCCGGGAACTAAGACAGCCGATAAAAACCAGCGCCCAAACAATGCAACGACTGGTTTCTGAGGCCAATATGGAAATCCAGAACGTTTTTGGTAGCCTTCCAACCGGTTCAGGGGAAGAAACGGTTGCACAGATCATAGCGCAAACGGACACGCTCATGCAAGGATGGCATCAAGCCCGGATGACCTTTCAGGAACTCAAAGCAACAGCTCTAACACAAGTCCCAGAATTGGGGCCCTTGTTTGGACAATCGGGAGAAAGGGGACAAGCAGGGCAGAACACAGGGCTGAGCGGACCAATGGAAATAGAGACAGTGAATATCGATTGACTCGGGGTGAGTCAATGGGCTGTGGTTGGGGCCTGTTGGGCCCTTGTTTTGAAACCAGATAGTTTTGAGTTGCGGATAGTACGTGGCGGACGCAACCACAGTAGGCAAGGAGCTGTCAAGGTTGCAAGGGAAGGAATAACAAGTGGCACGGCTGTTGCAGGAGTAAGCACAGATGGTAGAAGACTGTGGCAGAAGACAGGCAGTAGAACTTCCGATGAACAGAGAGAAGTAGAAGACAGTCAAGCGAAAATAAAGGAAGAACTGTCAGTTGCACTGGTAGCATAACAAATAGGCAGTCGGCTGAGCAGAGAGGTGGTTGGCATAGAAGGAATGAGGGGAAAGGAGCCGTAGGAGAGCTCTGTTCATGTTGTTCTATTCTTTATTTCGTTGTATATCTGTGATGTAGTCCACTAGATAGGACTTCTTTGTAATCTTTTTGGTTTTAGCTCATGTTAAGGAGCATTGTAAGGGCTTGTTGCTGATAAGAGAATTATAATATGAACAGAGATTGGAGTTCCCATTATATGTTGTAATCCAGTTTGATTGATGTGATAGTATTTTAAATTTTTTATGGACTGTCTTTCTAAATGCATTTCTGAAGAATATCATCCAATTAGTATTGCGTTTGATTAAGTTCTGGTTCGTATATGTATTTGTTTAATCTGCTATATTGATATCAATCTGCTCCCAACCTTAATAAGGTCGTGACACGCCTTGGGTGAGACTCTCTGTTCCTTAGAGCAGGGTGGAAATATTGGCGCGGTGCTAGACTACAGCGGAATCCTTGTTGGCCTCTAAGCCGAACCTGGGTCTTCCTTAAGAGACCTTTTTCCTCGCCAATAGTACCATTTTGCAGCATCTTCAGTTAAAATATGTTGGAACAAGTGAAGCTTAATCGAATCGTCCATAAGAGAGTTGGATGAACACCACAGGTGATACATGGCGATATGAGTGGATGTATTCTCTTCAAGATTTCCTTCAAATTTGGGAATATTGAAAGGCAGCTTGGCAGGCATAGGCGGCCACCAGGGGTCATGTCTGATGGGTCATTAGTCAACTTATCTAAATTTGGTAAATCGAGATAATATGAAAACAGATTATGAAGTTGCAAAAATGAATCATAAGGATGAGAAGCCCCTGAACAACCTTGTGACCCCCCTAGAGAAGGATAGTGATGCATGCTTTGTTGTTTAAGGTATGGGTTCACCATGAAATATCATTGCTATGGGCCAGAATGACTGGTGAAAGGATTCTGCCCCCTAGATAATGCGCTCCCAGAGAGAAAAGGACCCCCAAGAGCATAACTGCTCACGGGGTTGTACCCATTAGGATAAGACAAACCAGCCTGTGCATTAGCACTGACATAAGGATAATGTCCTGTATTGGTGACAACACTAGCCACAGGGTTGTTCCCAAGTAAACTAGCCCCTCCAGGAAAAGTACTAGTAGGTGGCTCCCTCCAAACAACGAACTATACTAGGCTTGTGACATGCTTGAAGAAACATTGCCCCCATGTTGACTAGGAAGAACTGATGACCCCCCTCCCCCCCCCCCCCCAAACATATTTCCAAAAGTAACCACACCTAACTAAGGAACATGAATTGTTGGTTGAGAGAAACTAGGTGAAAAGACTCCTAACCCTACCGACTGACTAGGATTAATAACCATGGTCGTAGAGTAGGCATGGAAATATATGGGAAATTTGTAGGAGCAATAGAGGAAATTGGTGGAATTCCCCAATAATATGTGAGACACATAGACAGAGGAGGGGTAGGAATGACCACACTAAGGGGTGGCAGAGATTACATGATAGTTGACATTTTAGATTGAGAAGGTAAAGATGTCTCAGACTTCGTCATAGGATAGATAACTAACAACGGTAAAAAGGTATAAGCAGCTGTGGAACCGTCAGCATTCAAATGCAACAACTCAGGTCCTAATGGATCAGTCAAATGTGGATTTTCAGAAGCAGTAGAATTGTATACCAAAGTTTCAATGGAAATGAGATCACTACCAAAAGGACCAGGTATAGATTCCAAAACTATGTGTTGATCTTAGTCTTGAGCATCGATAGGCACTCTTCGTACAGGAGTGATAAGTCCACCTCGTTCAAGAGGAAAACCATAAAGATGACGTGACTTATAGCGAATATATTCATCCAGGGTGAAAAATTATAAATTAACACAATTATGTTAGTGAAAAGAACCTAAGGCCAAGACTGCTGACTCAAAACAAACAACACACACCAAAAAATTCCTAAGAGGTAGTCACACAAGTAAACTAAATAGAAAGAAGTCAATGATGGGACAATTATACTAGCGACCTGCTTCCCAACCCTTTTAGATGTGAACTCGGTGCAAGTGTCCTTATTAGCCATGAGGAACCCACCGAGAGGACTGAGAGAGTATGACTAATATTCGTCCCATGTATAGAGAAGACAAAACCGACCCTGCACCTGTGTATGAGCCCTAAAAAATATAGGCCACTAAGGTTACCACCAACAATAACATGTCTTAGGGGATAGTCATAAGCCAAATTCACATGCAAGGGAAGGATACTTAGCCCAAAGAGCTAAGACCAAAACCCACTTGAGAGTAAACTAGCCCCTCCAGGAAAAGTACTAGTAGGTGGTGTCCCTCCAAACAATGAACTATACTAGGCTTGTGACATGCTAGAAGCAACATTACCCCCATGTTGACTAGGAAGAGCTGATGAACAACCCCCCCCCCCCCAAAAACATATTTATAAAAGTAACCACACCTAACTAAGGAACATGAATTTTTGGTTGAGAAAAAATAGGTGAAAAGACTCCTGACCCTACCGACTGACTAGGATTAATAACCATGGTCGTTGTAGATACCAGAGTAGGCATGGAAATAGATGGGAAATTTGTAGGAGCAATAAAGGAAACTAGTGGAATTCCCCAAGAAGATGTGAGAGGCATAGGCAAAGGAGGAGTAGGAATGACCACACTAAGAGGTGATAGAGATTACATGGTAGTAAATATTTTCAATTGAGAAGGTAAATATGTCTCAGACTCCGTCATAGGATAGATAACTAACAACGGTAAAAAGGTATAAGCAACTGTGGAACCGTTAGCGTTCAACCATAACAACTCAGGTCTTAATGGATCAGTCAAAGGTAGATTTGCAGAAGTAGCAGAATTGTCTACCAAAGTTTCAATGGAAATGAGATCACTACCAGAAGGACCAGGTATAGATTCCAAAACTATGTGTTGATCTAAGTCTTGAGAACTGACAGGCACTCTTCGTGAAGGAGTGATAATTCCACCTCGTTCAAGAGCCAAACTGTAAAGATGACGTGACTAATGGCGACTATATTCATCCAGGGTGAAAAATTATAAATTAACACAATTATGTTAGTGCAAACACCCTAAGGCCAAGACTACTGACTCAAAACAAACAACACACACCTGAAAATTCCTAGGAGGTAGTCACACAAGTAAACAAAATAGAAAGAAGTCAATTATGGGACAATTATACTAGCGACCTGCTTCCTAGCCCTTTTAGATGTGAACTCGGTGCAAGTGTCCTTGTCAGCCATGAGGAACCCACTGAGAGGACTGGGAGAGTATGACTAATATCCGTCCTAGGTACAGAGAAGACAAACCCGACCCTGCACCTGTATATGAACCCTAAAAAATATAGGCCACTAAGGTTACCACCAACAATAACATGACTTAGGGGATAGTCGTAAGCCAAATTCATGTGCAAGGGCAGGAAACTTAGCCCAAAGAGCTAAAACCAAAACCCACTTGAGAGTTTTCTCCCAAGTGGCCCCCAAGTGCTACAACAGAATGTTAATAACATTGTTTGTCATACATGAAAGTTTCGCAATATGCTCCAACCAAAAATAAGCGAAATGGGATAGGTCACCTCACCCAACCCAAGTGTGAATTTGTGATTGACCCTTGTGTTAGAAGGGATTCCCAGACCGCACTACTGCAAGTGGATTTATCTCACCACACCGCAAGCTGCTAAGTTTGTTTTTTAGTCTTGGAGAAGTTGACTCACACACCTATCCCCAGGACCCTAGCCTAAGCTACTGTTGGTGTACTACCAATAAAAATAAAAGGACGAATCTAGTTGGTTGTATTATCACGTTAATTTTAAGTGGTTGTTGTTTACTTAGTTGGGATGGGGTGTGAAACTTAGATGGTGTGCATGACTCTTGTTAGTCACCCTGATGCAACTATATGCAAATTATTCTTTTCACTTCAATGAATTCTTACTATATGAGGGTAAGAGTTTTTCCACAACAAACCAATGCTTATGATAGTGCATCTCTCACTAAATTCTTACATGCAAAAAAATAAATCCCAAATTTATAAATATTTTGACCCAAAAACCAAACCAAAAATCGAAGCAACCGAAAATAGGCCAAAGAAAATTCCTCAAGCTAGAATGCAAAGCACTTCACAAGTGCCAAAGCTAGGAAAACAAAGCCAAAAAAATAAACTCACTCAAGAAATAAAAAATAAAGCCAAAAGTGAAAGAGGAAGGCAATGTCGAGAAGTTATAGTTGTAGCAAAATGGCTCAACAAAGGCCAATGTTCTACAAAGGTCAAAACTAGACCCTAGAGGCATGTTGAGATTCAACAAGAAGATTCAACACCCACTCCTAGTGCATTAAGCACCTGGCTACATTCAACACCTGGTTGCATTAAGCACCCAGATTAGGGTGGGGCCCAAAGTGTTATTTTTGTGTGCATGTCTGTTTTTATTATCCCTTAATTAAGATGGACATTAAACTGTAATATATTCTTAATGTGGACTTGAATGAGTTAAATGAAAGTGATAAATTCAGTTAGCTAGTGGATTTCGAGTTAGAGGTTGGTTGGTGGGACATGCAGATTAATACTAGTTGTAACAGAGTTTGAAGTGCAATGGTGCATGAGTTGGTGCAAGTTGTAAACAGTTTAACTCAGTTAAGTGAGTTAAACTCAGTTGTGCTAGTTGTAACTGAAGATACACTAGTGAGACACTCAGTGAATTAAATATTAATTAATTCACAATCAATGATCTCACATCCAACTGAGGATTTACTATTATTAGTTGCATGCATGTTAGATCCAGTGCAGACCCAGTTGAGTTTTAGGTGAAAGGGAGGTTGACTATCAATTGTAGGATTATTTGCTTGCACACATGTAGGAAAACACCCATTGGAGTTCCCATGATACTTGCGCAGTCAAGACATGAAATAATTCCTATCTTTTAGGGATCTTTACCATCAGGGATTGTGCAAGCAAGGCAGGTTGTCTGGAGAATGAGAATTGGCTATGTGTTGGTTATTTTTGCATATGAAAGTGTGAGAAAATTAGCTGAGTACTGGAGGGATTTGTGAGAAGAGTTTTGTATGTAATTGTTTCATGATTCCTTGTGGAATATACAATAGAAGATAGTGGGGTTTTTAGCTGTAATATTTCCTCGAGAAATTATCTGCGTTGTGTGTGATTCATCTTTCTTCATTTTCATGTGATTAGCGATTGTGTTTTTAATTCCACAAAATATTTGTAGAATCGATTCAGTGTTTAACTTTAGTACATTGTTAGATCAGGTGAATCCAAGATATACATACATATTGTATAATTTCCACATGGTATCAGAGCACAGGAAATTGCAGAAGTGAAGCAGGAACTGAGTTTGTGACTGGATATAATTCAAATTTGTAGAAATACTTTCTTGGTGCTACAAGTGATTCAAGATCGAAATGGCTTTCAATGGCTTGAGGTTAGAGTATGCACTCAAGAGAATCTTGAACTACATTGCTTGGAAGGACAATATGGAGGCAGTACTCGAAGACAATGGCTTGAAGGAATTTATTGACAAAGATGTTCCTAAGCCAAATGTTGCAGATGTTGCAAATCTTGATGCATGGCAAAAGAAAGTGGCAAAGGCGAGGAGGATCTTGTTGGAGGGAGTACAAGACCACATTGTCTCAAGCCTCCATGGAAAAGCCACACCATATGCAATGTGGAAGGCTTTGATGAATCTATTCAAAAGCAGCAACGACCATAGGAAATTGGCGCTCAAAGATAAACTCAGGAAGATCAAGATGGAAAAGGGTGAAACCATTCCAAAATATCTCACGAAGTTTGTCCAATGTCGGGATGAATTGGGGAGTGTGGGAATAACAGTCACTGATGATTATTTGGTGAGCTTGGTTGTCCTAGGACTTCCTAAGAGTTGGCATATTTATCAAGAATCTGTCAACAGATGAGAAAAATTGCTAGATTGGGAATGATTTTGGTCGGATTTGGTGCAGGAGAAGTTCAAATGGAACACTAGAGATGGATCTTCATATAAGAATGAGGATGAAGAGGATTGTGCTTTGGCTGCCAAGGTGAGGAAGGGGAAGGGGAAGAAATTTCATTCTAAATCTGAGTCCGAGAATGGCAAGAAGCAAGACATGTCCAAGGTGAAGTGTTTTCATTGTCACGAACATGGGCATTTTGCTACTAACTGTCCACAAAAGAAGAAGAAAAAGAAGGATGCTGGATCTGCAGCTAGTGAGGCCCTTGCCTCACAATTTGAACTAGAATTCTCATTGATCACATGCATGGTGTCCAATGCATTGTGATCTGTTTGGTATTTGGATAGTGGCGCTTCCTTTCACATGACGGGAGATAAAGAACTTTTCAGTGACTTGAAGGAGAAATATTTCCAGATGCATATTGAGATGGGCGACGATGGATGGTACAGTGCTACCAGGATTGGTACCATTACCTTTCAGAGGGAGTGAGGTAAACCATTTTAATTAAAATATGTAATGCATGTACCAAGTCTGAAGAAAAATTTGGTCTCAGTCGTAATGTTGGAGGATAGAGGCTATGACGTTGTTTTTAGTGATGGAAAATATTTCGTGCGACATAAAATGACGGGTCAAGCCAAGAGGATAGGGATTAGAGTTAAGAATATCTACAAGCTGGAGGTAGATGGTTGTGCAACAATGATGGGCAAGGCAGATCAAGTGGTGAGTTGGGATGAGGGTGAATTATGGCACAGGCGATTGGGCCATCTTCACCAGGGAGCCTTGAAAGTCATGCAACATATTTCTAATGGTCTTCCCAGGGGTACACTTGCGTAGTCAGATACATGCAAGGGATGTAATATGGGAAAATATGTAAAGGCCACCTTTCATGAGAAGTAAAACCGAGCTTCGGGGATCCTTGAGAGAGTTCGCACAGACGTGTGTGGTCCTTTGTCGGTTGCTTCAACAGCAAAACATAAGTACTATCTAATCTTTGTTGATGACTTTTCCCATAAGTTCTGGATCTTCTTCATGCAGAAGAAAGATCAAACATTCTCTAAGTTCTGTGTGTTTAAGGCAATGGTGGAGAAAGAGTCAGGGAAGCAAGCGAAGGCTCTTAGGAGTGATAATGGTGGTGAATATATCTCTAATGAATTCAATAACTTCTGTAGCAAAGAATGAATTCGAAGAGAACTCATAACACCTCATAGCCCACAAAAAAATGGGGTTTCAGAGAGGAAGAACAGAACTATTGTGGGTGTAAGCATGCATCTATGGGCGGAAGCATGCAATATAGCGATACATGTGAAAAACCGTTGTCCTCATAGAGTACTTGGCATGAGTACACCTAAAGAGGCTTTCACTGGTAAGAAACCTGATGATTCACACTTTAAGATTTTTGGCTCATCTGTTTATGTGCATGTGACCAAGGACACCAAGAAAAAGCTAGAACCAACAGTTGAGGTTGGGATTTTTTTGGGGGTACACTGAAACACCCCATAATTATCGTGTGTATTTTCCAAACAGCAAAATGACTGTTGTGCGAAGAGATATCAAATTTGATGAGGAGAAATCCATGCAGTTGTCCCTTGAGAGGGAGTTGGACTTGCATGTAGAGGAGGAACTATTGGTTCCTAAGGATGAGTCTCAAGATGGCAGAAGGCAAACTAGAGAAGCTAATAGGCTGAGACTTGATGCTACATAGAATGTAGGAGGCCCTACTTCAAAACACAGACAAAGACAGTCTCCTGACTGATTTACTAGATACATGGCTCTTATGAGAAAATGTATTGTGATTGAACCATATTCCTTACAAGAAGCAGTGCAATAGCCTACATGGGTTGATGCAATGGTGGAGGAGTATGACTCCATTGTCAAAAACAGTGCATGGGAGATAGTCCCAAGACCAGTCGACAAATCAGTGGTTGGATCGAGATGGATCTATAAGGTAAAGAAAGCTGCTGATGGGAGTGTGGAGAAATACAAGGCTATATTTTTTGCCCGGGGATTCTCACAGAACGATGGGATAGATTATGATGAGACTTTTGCGCCTACCGTAAGGTACTCTTCCATAATATCCGTCCTTTCACTCTCAGCATAGATGGGCTGGTGCATTCATCAAATGGATGTGAAAACTGTGTTTATCAGTGGGATCACTGAGGAAGAGGTATACATAGAGAAACCTGAAGGTTTTGAAATCTTCAACAGTGATTCGCATGTGTGCAGGCTCAAAAGATCATTGTATGGACTGAAGCAAGCACCCCGTGCTTGGTACACTCGGATAGACAGCTATTTCACAAGACTGGGCTTCACCAAAAGTGAAGTAGATGCAAACCTGTACCAGATTGTGGTTGAGGGTAAGCTATTGATAATTTTTCTTTATGTTTATGATCTAATTTTGACTAATGATGAGCAACTGATACACTCATGCAAGGAGGATCTTGCAAGGGAGTTATAAATGAAGGATATGGGCCTCCTTCATTATTTCCTTGGATTGGAAATATGGCAGCAGGATGGTGAGCTTTTTGTGTCTCAAGGAAAATATGCAAAGGAGATACTGGGTAAGTTTAACATGGAGAGATGCAAACCCATGGATACTCCTCTTCAAGGAAATTGGAGGAAAGAGGATGATACTTATGGAGAGGTAGTGGATACTACTATCTATTGACAGTTAGTGGGTTCGCTAATGTATTTAGTGAACACGAGACCGAACATTTCCTACGCAGTTAACCAACTGAGTCAAGCTATGATTAAGCCTACCAAGCTCTTTTGGAAGCCGGGGAAGCATGCCCTGAGATACCTGAGGGGCACATTAGAGTATGGTCTATAGTACAGAAAGACAGATGGATTGAAGCTGCATGGCTTCACAGATGCACATTGGGCTGGAATTCCATCGCACAGAAAGAGCACATCAGGGGGGATCTTTAGCATTGGATATACAGTAGTTTCCTGGTACAATAGGAAACAACAATCCGTGGCATTCAATTTAGTGGAAGCGGAATACAAGGCAGCAAGTCAAGCTTCATGTGAGGCTATCTAGATGAGAAAGATCTTGGTTGGTTTGTTTGGTTCTCAGATGGATCTGACAATGATTCATTGTGATAATAAGAGTTGCATTAAACTCTCGATTAATCATGTGTTTCATAATAGGTAAAAGAATATAGATATCCGGTAACATCATCTCAGAGATTGTGTGTAGAGGAGGATCATGTTGCTTCAGTACATTCCCACGGAAGATCAGGATGGAGATATTTTGACGAAGGCACTCATGAGGAGCAAATTCAAATACCATAGAGATAGGATCGGGGTGAAGGATAATCCATTTCTTGTTGAGAGGGAGTGTTGAGATTCAACAAGAAGATTCAACACCCATGCCTAGTGCATTAAGCACCTGGTTTCATTCAGCACCTGGTTGCATTAAGCACCTAGACTAGGGTGGGACCCACAATGCTATTTTTGGGTGTCGGTCTATTTTTATTATCCCTTAATTAAGATGGACACTAGATTGTAATTTATTCTCAATGTGGACTTGAATGAGTTAACTAAGAGTGATAAATTCAGTTAGCTAGTGGATTTCGAGTTAGAGGTTGGATGGTGAGACATGCAGAGTAATTCTAGTTGTAAATGAGTTCGAAGTGCAGTGGTGCATGAGTTGGTGCAGGTTTTAAATAGTTTAACTCAGTTAAGTGAGTTAAACTCAGTTGTGCTAGTTGTAACTGGAGATACACTAGAGAGAGATTCAGTGAATTAAATATTAATTAATTCAAAATTAGTGATCTCACATGCAACTGAGGATTTACTATTATTAGTTGCATGCATGTCAGAGCCAATGGAGACCTGGTTGAGTTCTAGGTGAAAGGGAGGTTGAATATCAATTGTAGGATTATCTACTTGCACACACTAGAGAATTTGGCGGAAATTCTGACGGCCAATTCGTCGCTATTCCGACACATAGTCGTCGCAAGAGCGACATTTCGGGGGCGGACAAACCATGGTTTGTCATGCCGTCGTCGTTCCGACGCAAGTAAAAAGTGTCGCACTATTGACACTTCTTCCGTCGTTCCAAACAAGCGTCACTCTTCCGACGTCTCACAAACCGTCGCGCCTCCGATGTTTGTAAACTGTCGCACTTCCGGTGAAATGTGGTTCGACATTTGGAACGTCGCTCTTCCGACACATATAAACCGTCGTAATTCCGACGTAGCGTGGTCCGACGTTTTGGACGTCGCTCTTCTGACGCTTATAAACCGTTGCAGTTCCGACTAAACGTGGTCCGACGTTTTGGCGTCGCTCTTCCGACGCTTGTAAACTGTCGCAATTCCGACTAAACGTGGTCCGACATTTTTGACGTCACTCTTCCGATGTTTGGAACGTCGCTCTTCCGACGTTTTCATACTGTCTCTCTTCCGACGTTTCTGGGTTGTCGCAGTTCCGACGTCTACAAGGCGTCGGTAGACCGACGGAGGGTTCAATTTTTTTAAAAAAAATTAAAATTTTAAAAGACGAGAAACGTTGTTTTGAAGATATTATATGAAGTAAAACAGTCCATGAAAGTGAAATAGCAGTATGTAGAATAGTAAAGCAACAGATAGAGTACCGACGTCCATTGTTCCAAATACAAATTAAAGTACCCAAAACCCTACAACAGTGAAGTAAAACAGTCCATGAAAGTGAAAATATTATATGAAGTAAAACAGTCCTTGAAATTGAAATAGCAGTATGTAGAATAGTAAAGCAACAGATAGAGTACCGACGTCCATTGTTCCAAATACAAATTAAAGTACCCAAAACCCTACAACAGTGAAGTAAAACAGTCCATGAAAGTGAAATAGCATTATGTAGAATAGTAAAGCAACAGATAGAGTACCGACGTCCATTGTTCCAAATACAAATTAAAGTACCCAAAACCCTACAACAGTGAAGTAAAACAGTCCATGAAAGTGAAGATATTATATGAAGTAAAACAGTCCATGAAAGTGAAATAGCAATATGTAGAATAGTAAAGCAACAGATAGAGTACCGACGTCCATTGTTCCAAATACAAATTAAAGTACCCAAAACCCTACAACAGTGAAGTAAAACAGTCCATGAAAGTGAAGATATTATATGAAGTAAAACAGTCCATGAAAGTGAAATAGCAGTATGTAGAATAGTAAAGCAAAAGATAGAGTACCGACGTCCATTGTTCCAAATACAAATTAAAGTACCCAAAACCCTGCAACAGAGAAAAACGCTAATCATAATCATGTGAGGAGTGTGATATGTCCAAAATATAAAAAGACCATCAGACCATATCAATAAACCAGCAACATAGACCAGCATCGCTAGTTTTGAAGGCAGAGTGATAAACATTAATCATTTTTTTTTTTCACAAGAGAAAAAACGTTGTTTTGAATATATTATATGAAGTAAAACAGTCCATGAAGTCATTACATTTTCACATCTGAAGATTGGAACCCAAATATCCATCCTATAAAGTGGAAGTCCCACCCCAGACAATGATAGAAAAATACCCCATGTCACATACAGGGACTTGATATAAAACCCAGTAACGGTCCACATGGAGATTATCGACAATCTGAGAAAGCATCCAAATATGCCCGAGGCATCTATAAGAAAGTGAAATAGCAGTATGTAGAATAGTAAAACAACACATAGAGTACCGACGTCCATTGTTCCAAATACAAATTAAAGTACCCAAAATCCTTGAACAGAGAAAAACGCTAATCATGTGAGGAGTGTGATATGTCCCAAATATAAAAAGACCATGAGACCATATCAATAAACCATCAACATAGACCAGCATCTCTAGTTTTGAAGGCAGAGTGATAAACATTAATCATTTTTTTCACAAGAGAAAAAACGTTGTTTTGAATATATTATATGAAGTAAAACAGTCCATGAAGTCATTACATTTTCACATCTGAAGATTGGAACCCAAATATCCATCCAGAAATGTGGAAGTCCCACCCCAGAGAGTGATAGAAAAATACCCCATGTCACATACAGGGACTTGATATTAAACCCAGTAACGGTCCACATGGAGATTATCGACAATCCGAGAAAGCATCCAAATATGCCCGAGGCATCTATAAGAAAGTGAAATAGCAATATGTAGAATAGTAAAGCAACAGATAGAATACCGACGTCCATTGTTCCAAATACAAATTAAAGTACCCAAAATCCTCGAACAGAGAAAAACGCTAATCATGTGAGGAGTGTGATATGTCCAAAATATAAAAAGACCATCAGACCATATCAATAAACCAGCAACATAGACCAGCATCGCTAGTTTTGAAGGCAGAGTGATAAACATTAATCATTTTTTCTTCACAAGAGAAAAAACGTTGTTTTGAATATATTATATGAAGTAAAACAGTCCATGAAGTCATTACATTTTCACATCTGAAGATTGGAACCCAAATATCCATCCAGAAAAGTGGAAGTCCCACCCCAGACAATGATAGAAAAATACCCCATGTCACATACAGTGACATGATATAAAATCCAGTAACGGTCCACATGGAGATTATCGACAATCTGAGAAAGCATTCAAATATGCCCGAGGCATCTATAAGAAAGTGAAATAGTAGTATGTAGAACAGTAAAGCAACAGATAGAGTACCGACGTCCATTGTTCCAAATACAAATTAATGTACCCAAAATCCTTGAACAGATCAAGAAAAACGCTAATCATGTGAGAATTCAAAGTAAAGTTAATCTATTAACATTGCGAATAAAATTACACCGAAGTCAAAAACATTGCCTGGCCATACTCATGGCAAATTTGTCATCAAAAATCAAAAAATTAAGAAGACTGCCCTCATACGGGGAAACCAGTCTTGAACGTTTAATTTACAGAATTCAAAAATATTACTTAAAGGTCCAGCACAGTAAAATAAACTAAAAGCCGCCCAATTAACTGGGCCTGCTAAGCAAGAAAAACAAATTAACCAAACTAATCCTCCGCTGGTTCCTCCACGATTCGGCACCATCCTTCGGAAGGTCCAGGATCGGTAGGTGCTACCTCCACATGCATGCCACGGCTCCCCTCCTGAAGGCCCGAATGCTGCCCGGCTTTTTCCGAGCTCAGACCCGCCGGACGGGTGCATTCTTCCTCCGTTTGGGCCTCCTCGCGGAAGACCACAGTGACTACAGCTGTGATTCGCGGGCGGTTGAGAGTGCAATCAAAGGAAAATTGCGCAATGCGCGTCGTGGGAGAAGGTGAACTAGCGGTGGGGAAGCCAGGAGCAGGGGAATCCATACGGTGGCCAGATGCTACAAGCCGACCCCGCCCACTCCTAGTATTTGGATATCGACCTAAGTAATAATCACTGGACTGGCCGGAAGTCGACTCTGTTGAGGGGCTGGAGGGAGCACGCCGGGGTTGACGTCTAGTGCTCCCCCTACGGCAACGCATCCTATGACGCACGCGAGGCATGGGTGCAATCTCGTGCTAGTACAAGAGACGGCTAGCGTAATTCCCACTAACAAGAGAAGAATGCATGAGACAACCGAGAGAAATGGAAATATTCAAGAAAGCTAGGCAGAAGTTCCGCCGGCCACTTCTCCTTATCGTCACGCTACTTCGACAAAGGTGGAATCAAAGAACTGCTTCAATTAAAACCATGGCTAAATGCCATTTTGTATGTCGACCCGTCTACAATGCAATCAAAGGACGCCCGTCATAATGAATCTCAGATCATTAATAATGAGAGCCGAAGGCCGGATCAAATTGGAGCGTGCGGAATCGCTCAGAGGAGTGGAGGTCCGATCTTGAACAGTGTTACAAATTAATTAATGTAGATTTGATGTGAAAACTTAATTGAACAGCGTTAAATGTTAATGCGATTGATATGAAATCGCCATATCCATGTCCCATCACCTTAAACGCCATCGAATGCACCCACAACCGGGAGCAAGGCAAGTTTTTATTGAGGACACGTGGCAGAAATTGATTGGAGCGGATCTTTGTTTGGGCCGCTCGCGCAGTGGAAATCCGGACCCGTAAAATATTAGGGCGAATTTGATAAGAAATTCGCGTCACAAAATTGGCCGACGTCAGCAGGTTATTTTGGAACGCGAATTTGGTTTGAATTATGGTTTATCGCCGTTTGAAGTCCGGCGGGCTCGACTTTTGAACAATTTTCTTATAAAATTTGTGTTGGTTTTCTTTGATAATACACATATTAAAATCCCGCTTAATAAAGAGACAAAATTGTTGTGCTTTCGGAACCTGACCCGAGGATTGGACATGAGTTAACAAACAAAAGGATAGCGGAACTAGACATGCACCCGTGGTCAAGCCCTCTACCAAAACCACGAGCGGAATCACAAAAGCTGGTTGCCCATATCGCACCGCTTTTGCGGAGTAGGCGGTATTTCCTATTCGCGAGCGATTCCATAGGGAATGCGACACATGGCGAAGTGACCCTGGCAAACAACCGTTTAACCCACGCCATCGCACGTTAAAGCCCGACGTTGGAAGCCGAGCGAAATTGCCAAGAGTCGTTGATTTGGAGAAGGGCCATCGGACGGTGGCCGCACGTTGAACTTGCCCGGAGGTTAACTAAGGTGTGCGGAGGATAGCCAGGTACGATACGAGTGTTTGATTGGTTATTGATATATATAGGTGGGGCCGGATTATAATGAAATTGTTTAATTAAACGATTGGCGGATAATTAGCATAAGTCTGGAGCGTGATTGTTGTAAGGCTGGGTGGTGAAATATAGAGCCGAAAGTTCATTACAAGTTATTTATTTAAAAAGAAACGTGGAGTATAAATACAAAATGTTGAAAGTTAAACATTGGTTATAAGGATTGGAGATAATATAAAGTCAGGAATATAAATTAAAGTCCAACCATTGTGGATAGTATTTATTTATCAAATTCTACGAATTTGATAAATAAACCCGAAGAAAGAAGAAGTCAATTAAGACTCAGGCTGGAGGAAAAGAACGGGGTACACCAAGGGAAAATGCTGACACAGCGATTGCAGACACACCAGCTCTCCTTGGGGGTCCAATTTCAGTTTTGTTGCGTCACACGATGATCTCTCTTCTCTGGCATTTACTTGTATTGAAGATCACTATTCTAGGAATAAGGAGTTATTTTCTCCAAAAATAACCCTAGCCAAACATTGAAAATGCATCAAGGATATCTTTCTATGCTTCATAAGCACATTTGTTCTACTTATAAATCATGTCTTGGAAGTGGTTGTTGTGCTGGAAATTATTCACCAGTTGGTTTCATACCAAAGTCTTTTTCACATTTTCAGCATCCAATACATGAAAAAGATAATGGTTTAAAACAACCTAAATATTTGAAATTTTGCAAGAATTGTCCGGCACACTTTGAATATAAATTTTGAAGTCAAGTGCATGATGCTGTATAGGATCAAGTGTCATTTTGAATACCAAATGTTTCACAAAAAACTTCTCAACATGCTACCCTGCAGTAAGGATTAAATGACAATATTGCATCAACTATTTCCATAATAAAAGTGCACCTCTGCCATAAGACTAAACAACTACAAATGTTGTAGATCTAACAAGACCACACAATCAAATGTATTCCACAAGGCCAATACTGTATGAAAAATGAAAAGGAGTTTGCAACCAAAAATACCTTAGGCAACTAATTCAATTAGATACACCAAACCATCAGCAAAAAGGAAAACCAGCCTACCCAAAAGGCAAGCGTTTACCTCCTTTGACAAAATTTTGAGTTCCGAAACAAGGGCCTTTATTGTCTTGTCAATGCCCCTAGTAATTTGAATGGGGTTTGCACCTGCTGCAACAACCTAAACAAAAAGGTTTCATTTCAAATTATTTTCCACAAATTTAAGATACAACCATTGTCAGTTTTGCATTTCCTAACAAGCTCATAAATTTTGACAAAAGAACCAAAATTTTTTAATACCTGATAGCAATTTTTTCACTCAAAAACTATCTTAGACTCAATAAGCCCAACCCAAAACTAAAAAACCAAACACCATAAGACCCTACAAAATGAATAGATGATCTTAATCCAGTACTATCGACAAAAATTTACCTTTACACCCTCACTTATTAAACCCTGTGCTGTTGAATTTTAACTTCAACTGCTGCAGCAGAAGGACGGATGCAGCAGCAACATTTTTTTTTGGAGGTTGCTTGCATGCCATCTAGAAATTTAATTCAGCATTTAAAATTCCTGAAAGTTTTTTTTGTAGACGGCCACAGCCATATTTCTGTACAGGATTGTATTTAAACACAACAGCCAGCATTAACGCAATTCACCAACCAGAAATTAAACAAACAGAAATTTACCCGACAGTTTTGTAAATTCAAAAGGAGGACACGTGGAGCATTACTATTGGATCGCATGAAATTGAAGGGAATCTGAAAACCTGAAAACCGGACCCGAATTTTTTATAAGGCACATTGGATTGAGAATTCGCGTTACAAATTAGGCAGACGTCAGCATCCCATTTTGGAACGCGAATTTGGTTTGAAATTCAATCTATTCAGACTTTTGAAGTACGACGGAAAGGGTTATTTAATTTTTTGATAATTTAATTTTATGTATGCTTTAATATATACATATGTTTTAAACATATGTTATATATATATCATATGCAAAATGAAAGGTGGGCCATAGAATTTAGTTTTAATTTTATTTTTTTAAAAAGAGGGTTTATTATAATATGTTTTATATGTTACGGCATATAAAATAAAAAGGACAAAAAAGCTTGGTAGTTTTTTTTATAGACAGTACGTAAATTTTTTATTACACAACAGTGTGTAAAAAGTGAAAGACTGAGTGTAACTTTTTAAGTGTGTATGCACAGCAGTGTGAAAGTGAAAAACACAGCAGAGTGTTTTAGAGACAGAGTATGTTTGTTTTGAACAGACAATGAGTTGGTTTTATGCACTGCGTTTTGTAGCAGTCATAATTTTGTAATCCCTCTCAGTGAGGAAGTAGTGTAATAGTTTTTTTTTGAGTTATTGAAGGGAATAGAAGTTTGTTTTCAAAGTATTGAAACTCTGTCTCCTGTCAAAGAAATTTTTATTTTCCGTGTGTTAGAGGAAGGGAGATTTATGGGTGGTTCTTATGAATCAACCAACCATTCAGAACATGCTCATCAATCCAAACCATAAGTATTATGTGACAATATTCAAGCAGGCACTGAATCGGATTTCTGAAGCTATGTTAGAGAAACCCTAAACTCTCACCGAAAATAGGTGAAATGTGGCACCACTCAGAGATTGACATGTGCCAATTGGTACAAGTGGTAGAAAATTGGCATGCTCAAACAACGAGGTGATGCAGGAATGACATGAGGGAGAAAATATCAGAAAAGCCCCAAATCCGGAGAACTAAAGCTCATCACCAACCTGAGATTGACAACTTTACATGATGTAACCTATGAAATCATAAATGGAGAAATCATAGTAACAATAAATTAACCTATGTAACAATAAAGTCGGATTCATCCTGGGAGTGGTAATGGGAGAAATCATAGTGAACAACAGGAAACATGCAGAGTTGCTTACAATCAAATAGATGAAAAAACACATACAAAAAACCTAGATAATAATCATGAACAAGCTTAATATTGAATTATGAACTTTAAAGGAACTTACAAAATGTGACATTACGAACCTGGTCAAGCACACAAGCAAAAATATCTTGGACATGACCCTGGTTGACAAGTTGTATTTCTCATGATGCAAGAGGATTTGTACCTGCACTGCCAAGTCAATAAAAATCCATCATTATCTATACAATAAATACAAGTAATTGATGTAGTATTTTTTACTCTAAGATGCATTCTTATGATAATGTTAGAACATATGTTGAAAATGTCAAAACATACCCGAATAAGCTCCTCTTCATTTCAATAACAATTTATTGGAGTCGCATGAACTTGGAACAAGCCTCCCACGATCTGAAAGAGTAGCAACTAAGTCAACAGTGACTTTTTTGTTGCTACGCTGGATCAAGGGAGGTTTGCTCCAAGATTAAATCGCTCCAATAAATTATTCTCTACTAAACAAGGCCAACCACGTGAAGGTGGAAGCTCTTATGGCCCCTCCCTCCCCCTCACATCACTCTCAATTCCCCAATACCCAATCTATATTTCATTTTTTACTTTCATGAGCATAAAAAAAAATATTCAATAACTAGTAAAAAAACAATTCAACAAAAAGTACGCAAGGAAACATTGCAATTAATGCTTGACATAAAAATAGTATGATAAATGAGTTTTTTATATAACACAAAAAAACGTTCCAAGTATGGTAATGTTTGTCTTATAATAATACAATATTTTACATTGTCAAATTTTCTTTTTCTTCTTCCTATTTTTAAAGCTCCTAATTACATCATCAATATCATCGTGCTCTGCTCCTGTTTCGTGCCTTTCAACCCGCATTGCTGACCTAGTTGCGTATTCACGATGTCTGGGCTCATCCAGTGACAGGGCATCGCCTACAAAAACAGATAATATTAAATTTTAATTGTCAGTTTTTAAATATCATTGAACTAGTTCGGTAATATTAATAAAAAAAATTGCAATGAGATTATTTACCTAGTGCACCAATTGTCGCCGCTGACCTAGTTGCGTAGTCACGATGTCTGGTCTCATCCAGTGACGGGGCATCGCCTACAAAAACAGATAATATTAAATTTTAATTGTCAGTTTTTAAATATCATTGAACTAGTTCGGTAATATTAATTAAAAAAAATTGCAATGAGATTATTTACCTGGTGCACCAGTTGTCGCCGTTGGGACTGTTGCCCTGTCTTCCTCTCTGGTGGTAAGATCCTCAAGGGAAACATTCTCTGTCATTTAAACAAAAAACATTATAAGGACAACCATCAAGGCATAATTAGAAAAAATTATAAGTGGAAATTAATTACCGTCACGGCCCTCACTAATTGCAGCATTGTCGGCCTGGTCCCCACTACAATGATCAGGTTGCACGAGAGGATCATCTACATCTGGCTCTAAAACTGGGTTATTTACCTCGTCGGTAGTGTTGCTCCCCTGATTTAAACAAAGTTGTTAGACATTAAATTTATGGACGAAAACAAAAATATTGAAAGGTTAATTTTTTACCTTATCAGGCATTGTAGATCTTGGGACCTGCCCCAAGCTTCTGCGACGTTCAACTACAGCTTGATAGCCAAAACGGAAAGCAATATTTTTATCTTCCTCCGTAGTTATTGTTCCAAAGTCATCACCCTACATTATATATGATTGTGTATTTTTAATCATATCTGATAGGATTACAAAAACGTTGGAAGGCGATACAATTAATTATAAGATGTTTAGCTACTTAATTACAATTCTTGCAGCTAATTTCAAGTAGCCACCCTGGCCGAGCTTGTGATGGCCCCTTTTCTCAATCCTAGCTTTGGTTGCCTTTGAGGTGTCAGGCAACCTAGCATCAAAAGATTGAAGTCAGATATGACGTAGCACACTTTTATTTTAGACATAAAGAAAATTAAAGTTATTGAATTAAAGTTGTAATTTACCTTGCGGGTCCAGTTGGCATTTTTCCTTCTTTCTTTGCCCTTTTCTCTTTTCTGCCATGGATGAGTGCTCTCCACTCACTCTCTGAAACTGCGAGAGGACACTCATATCTAGGGTTAAATTGCAATTGCGTCCTATAGGTGTCCCTGGTATATTTCAAATATTTGCCGGCTACCTGAGCCACCGCTTTTCTGTCAAATGTGCCGACCCCAAAAGGGCTTCTAGATAATCTAAAAGTTCTTTTTTCAGGTTGGAATTCTGGGAATTCCACCCTGTACGTATGGTTGGGCCAAAAATTACCAACGCATGGCTCTCCAGAATCCCGTAGAACTCATTGTTTCCTACACAGAATAAAACCAAAAGAAAAAGAAGATATTATCATTAATTTAAAAATAAAAATCATGATAAATATGTTTTAGATAAAGTACATGAAATAGTTAAAATATTAAAATTTACCTGGGAGTTGTACATGCTTTATAGGGACACCCTCATCGTTCACCAACAACGTGCCATTAATGGTCCCCGTGGAGCTGACACGTGTAGCTCCAGGAAACGCAATAATGTAGCTGGCCATATCAGCCTCATCATTGCCAACACGTTCAGCAGTTGGCTGGGTGTCAGCTTGGGCATGGTGTGTTTCTTGGCTAGCACCTAAAGGAGTAGAAGGTGTACGAGAGGGTTGTTGGGAAATCTCTTTCCCTTGTGTCCCACTACCACCAACACCAGGTTCAGCAAATGCCAGAAAACGCTACATACAAAAGAACTTTTTGTTAGTTTAGTCAATGTAAAAATTAAAAATCAAACTATCACAATTCATCTCATGCAGAACAAAAAAAATATCCTTTTGACTTTTTATTATTACCCGATATCTATTTAGCTGCCTCATAAGATGTTGTATCCTCTCTTCTGTTTCAGGTGTTTGAGGCGCGTCTATCAAAGCATTAAATTCCGACCTTGCATCTCGTGCCTTTTTTTGCAACAACAACACTGGAGATAGGGATGAAGAAAGCTCTTCCTTAAAGAGGGAATCATCAGGCGTACCATGGCTAGGTGTCTGCATATTTGAACAAAATTAATATTATTTCAATTATGTAAATAACTAAAATACCTAAAGATAGAGTAATGCTGGCACTTTACATGTTCTTCCGCTGGCCTCTTTCCGCGATCATCCCGTCTCGGGGTTGTTCCTGCACTGCTCTGATCAGTCTGCCACATTGCAATAAAATTATAAATGTAAAAACTTGAAAACAATATCTAACTTGAAAACACAAAATGAAAACCGAAATAATTTCTAATAAGACACCAGAAGACAGAGTTAGAGTTTCAAATATGCCTTGCATTGAATTCAGTCCTGGAAACATGTCATTGCACATTAAGGCACCCAAACATTCAATCCACGAATGATATATTTAAGTAGGCTTCTCCTATTCGGGAAAACACCATACCTATAATGCATTCACTTGCATGTATAAAGGGAAAGGAAAACATGTTTTCATACAACGGTGACAAAGGCATCTTGGGGAAAGGTATCTTCACTTTTTATTTATGTTGTTCACCCACACTACTCTCGTGTTTTCACTAATCCTGTTTTGTCATTTTTGGATTCAAATTAAGTTAAGGCCTTAAGTATTTTTTGACCTTTCGGTGTAGTTTTTATAAGTGGCATGTATGGATTTTCCATTAATTCTGCACTTTTTCTCTTCATGCGCATGTTTCCCCGGAAATCAAATGCATGATTTAGTCCCATACATTTAACAAGTTGTTGGATCAACTCCATAGGAAATATCATGTTTCCTATTCAATCAAAATTTATCTCAGTTAGGGTAGGTAGGAAGGTTTTTCCTTTGTATTAATAGGGCACTTCTAGCTTGCATTTTTATTATATCTTTCAAATTTAGTGTCGTTTCAATTAGGGCATGAATTTTTGCAACTTTCAAGGTGAGAATGAACAAAGACAAATTTTTGTGATGGATGACCGTATATGACTCCATGGCCAGAGGAAAAGGCACTAATCTACTTCTTCAAATATCTATAGTTCTCATTCACCTCATACGGAGATGGTCCCTGATTTTGAGCCAAATGTTGCAACAAAAAGTCCCCCCCCTCCATAATTTGATATTCAATGGAAATTTCTTAAATTGATGATGGGGCAAGATTATGGAACATTGGCACATACATATGTAATGGAATTCCAAGATCATGATATATGTTTGCATATGTTTATGGCAATGTTCCACCAAGTCCCCTGGAGGTGGGAGCGAGGGGACGAGGGAGCGCGGAAGCGGCCTATGCAAAAGCTCCCTACCAATTTTCAGGAAACGTGGGGGGACGTCGGGGTCATAAAAATTATAAAATTTAATATTTAAAATGTAACTATATTTTTGCAAGGAATGTATATACAGTCATCATACACTTGCATCATGAAAGATAAATCATAAATGATAAATTACAAATCGATGAATGATGAATCATATAATTGAAACAAATTTAAAAGTTAAAAGTTAAAACATACATCATACAATCATGCATGTAAGTTTGTCAGTTTGTAACTATATAATCATTAATGTAACTACTAACAATGTACAATGAAAATAAAGTTTAAGATATCATATGACATATTATATCAAGATTCAAAATAGATTTTAAACTGAAGTTTACAACTCAAGTCTGAAACATAAAACTTAAACGCAAATAAGTTATGTCTGAAACATAAAACATAAAACATAAAAATGATATCATCATACTGATAAATGAGCATAAATTCTCAAGTTAATGCCCCACTAGTCTCTGCATCCAACTTCTGCACGAATATATCAAGATCAACCATGTCACCATCTGAATCAGAATCACTTGGATTCTCAAATATGCTAAGTGGCACATCAACTTTTAACACGAAACCATAACCTAAAAGGGGCGGTGAGGGGACGTGAGGGGGCGTGAGGGAAACATCCCCTAGAAGTCCCCAAGACCCCGGAGCGCGAGGGGGCGAGGAATCTAGACCCCTAGGTGGGGGGGCGAGACCCCATGTAACACTGGTTTATGGAGGTGGTGGAGCAAAAAAGAGCTCAAATAGAGCCGAAATTTTTCACATAAAAAGGACTGTGGGCTTGACTAATGGTTCCATTTAAAAAATGATATCTAGACAGAGAATAAGTGTAGCATGCAAACATGCATTGAAATCCATCTGAGTTTGCTTTGTATTACTTATGATGGATTCAAATTTGGGTTTCAAAATGCCAGGTTATGGCATGATTTTGTCGAGAAACCCTTAGTTGGATTCTCATGTTGGTTTAATTTATATTTTAAGTTTGTTTTCCAATCTTTGGGTGATAGTAACTCATGAACTAGGTTACCAATGTGTAACAATCATATTTCAAGAATAAAGTTGTGATTTTTTTATATTATTATTATTATCTATTAGCTACGAGTATTGACACCTAATGCCTGGAATTTTGACATCTTGATAGTATGGATAATTTCGAAAATGTTTCTAGTAATGTTAACATAATAACTATCATTACGTGTCTTCACTTTTGTCACCATAATAGACCTGTGATATGGACTCATCACACAACTTCATATGCTATTTCCCAACAAGTTCAAACTGGTTGAACCTACCTCATAGTGTGGTTATTAAGGACAAGTTGCTTGATATATAACTCAATAGCATAGACCACGTTGCAGTTCTAAAAAGAATCCTCAAGTGTCAAAAAAACTTCACAATATGTTCTACTATAAAGCCTTTTGGGATACCTGAAATAATATATGTATCATTGATGACTTTTAAAGTATGACAAGATCCAGAGGGAAAGGAAATCAATGGAAGAGTGATCCACCAATGAGAACCTAGAATTTAGCATCGGATGAGTTAGAGTCTAGGAAATTGAAACCCTATAATTTTAATTAGTGATGAAGGACATCACATAGGTAATTATATTTTCATGTAGAATAATCTGTTAATTCAAATTTAAACTACATAATATGAAAGGCATACCATAATTTTTTCCACGTAAGTCCAAACAACCTATAAAAATGGAAAACCTTCTTTTTCCATGGGAAATAATTTACCTTTCCTTTTTCAAGGCAATCTAAATCACAAAAAATATGAACTATACCGCACACATTCTTGGATAATGTGAAAGTGGAAAAGGAATACCCTACACAAGTGATGCACACATGTACATTTGAACACTAATAGATTTTTGTAGTTGAAATGCAATGCTTGTTTTCATTTAAATGTAGGGGTTTTAAAGCAGGGAGAAATAATGGCTGCCAAATTAATAAGCGTTTCTTTGGGAAAAATTTAAATCTTGTATTGGGTGATGAAGATAATAGAGGGTATTGAATCTTGATTCTTGACCTCTAGAGAGAACCATACAGCGTAACACAATCCAATAGAATTGACCAAAAAAACCCAAATAGAGTCAACCCTACTATAGGAGGAAGGGCCTGCAATAAGAACTTACCATTTTGCAAGAGCTGAGGGCGAATGTTGTTCTGCAAGAGCTGAGGGCGAACGCTGAGGGCGAATGTTGTTCTGCAAGAGCTAAGGGCGAACGATGAGGGTGAATGCAGGGCAAATGCTGTTCTACAAGAGCTCAGGGCGAATGCTGAGGGTGAATGCTGTTCTGCAAGAGCTGAGGGCGAATACTAAGGGCGAATGCTATTCTGCAAGAGCTGAGGGCGAATGCTGAGGGAGAATGCTATTCTGCAAGAGCTAAGTGTGAATGCTGAGGGCGAATGATGTTCTCGCAAGAGCCGAGGGCGACGTCGAGGGCGAATGCTATTCTGCAAGAGCGGAGGGTGAATGTGCGTGTGATATCATACGTTAATGTAGCACACATGTACATTTGAACACTAATAGATTTTTGTAGTTGAAATGCAATGCTTGTTTTCATTTAAATGTAGGGTTTTTAAAGCAGGGAGAAATAATGGCTGCCAAATTAATAAGCGTTTCTTTGGGAAAAATTTAAATCTTGTATTTGGTGATGAAGATAATAGAGGGTATTGAATCTTGATTCTTGACATCTAGAGAGAACCCTACAGCCTAACACAATCCAATGGAATTGACCAAAAAACCCAAATAGAGTCAACCCTACTATAGGAGGAAGGGCCTGCAGTAAGAACTTACCATTTTGCAAGAGCTGAGGGCGAATGCTGTTCTGCAAGAGCTGAGGGCGAACGCTGAGGGCGAATGCTGTTCTGCAAGAGCTGAGGGCGAATGCCGAGGGCAAATGCTGTTCTTGCTGTTCCGCAAGAGCGTAGGGCGAATGCGCGCGTGATATCAAACGTATTATTGGCGACAAATGCTTTAAACATTTTTATGTAGCGCGCATATAAGTTTCGAATTTTTATGTAGGGCCCATATAAGTTTGGTATTTTTATGTAGCGCAAAAATAACCGTCGCTATACCGACGGCGGAAAAAGGCGTCGCTATTAGGACTAGTGTTCTCCAAACGTCGCAATGGCGACACCTAGACATTGTGTGTCAGCTTGCATGCTTAGAGTCAGCCCACAGCGACGCTTTGGGCCATGGTGTCGCAATTGCGACGTTTTCCTTTAAACGTCGCAATTGAGACACTTGTTTAAGTGTCGGTATTGCGACACTTTTCTATAGACGTCGGTATAGCGACGGTTTCGGGCGGGATGGAAAAAATTTGGGAAAATTTCCGACATTTGGTCAAAAGCGTCAGAAACAGGTGTCGGAATTTCCGCCAAATGTAGTAGTGACACATGCAAGAAAACACCCATTGGAGTGCCCATGATACTTGCACAGTCAAGGTAGACAAGAATTTCTATCTTTTAGGGATTTTTACCATCAAGGTTTGCGCAAGCAAGGCAGGATGTATTGAGGCTGAGAATTGGTTATGTATTGGTCAATTTTTCATATGACAGTTTGAGACAATTAGCTGAGTACTGGAGTGCTCTTGTGAGAAGAGTTTTGTATGTAATTGTTTCATGATTCCTTGTGGAATATACAATAGAAGATAGTGGGGTTTTTCGTTGTAAGATTTCCCCAGGAAATTATTTATGTTGTGTGTGATTGATCTTTCTTCATGTTCATGTGATTAGCGATTGTGTTTTTAATTCCGCAAAATATTTGTTGAAGCGATTCAGTGTTTAACTTTAGTACATTTTTGGATCGGGTGAATCCAAGATATACATACATATTGTATAATTTCTACAAGGCAGGAAGGCCTAAACAAGGTTAGATGGGAGTAAAAATAATCAACAAAACACACCCAAAAAAACTTTCTAAATGACAATTTCACAACCAAAGAAAAAACACCACCACTTGCAAAAAAACAAGCAAACAAAAGAGAAACCACTCAAGTAAAAGTGACGAAGTCCAAACAAAGGAAAAATTCAAATAAAAACAGATCTTAGTTGTTACTTGATCAACTAACCCGATCTGAAAAATTGGATCCAACACAAGCCAATAAGAGTACGCTCAGATCTAATATGTTTTATAGTTGAAAGCAATAATATCAAAAAAATCCAACAAGTAATAACAATTTCTAAACAAAAAAACCTGAAAAATCAAGTGACAAAAAAAATGATAAAAAAACACCAAAAAAAAAAAAATCACATAAAATAGGCTTATTTTTCAATTAGCCATATCTTCCTCATAACGACTCAGTTTAAGGTGATTTTTTTTGGGTAAAATTTCAAGAGGGATACAAATCTATGGTTATTTTTAATGAATTTGTATAGAAACAAACAGAAAAAACAGTCGTGTGTGAGGGTAGAAGAAAAACAAACTAGTTGATCTTCAATTGGCCATAACTTCCTCATACATAATCTATTTTCAGTGATTTTCTTTTTTATTTTGGAGTAGAATTATGAGAGGAATTCGGATATGTGGTTATTTTTATCAAATTATGTACAAAAAATAGCATAAATTGATAAAACAACTAGAACCTGTTATTTTCTCGTATAAAAAACAAAAACAAAACCCCAGATCTAAGATCAGCTCAGATTTGAAGCAAGTAAAACCAATGGAGCTCAAAATGAATCCAACAAACCACATATAACTCAATGGGAACAAGAGAAAAGAAAAAAAACATAAAGAAGAAAAGGAGATTTAAAAACAAAGAGGGAAAAAGGGAAAAGCTCTCAATGAAAGCACCAATTCTGTTGCAATGAAATTTACATGCAAGGAGCTATTGCTTTGTGATCTTGTGCCCGAATACGATCATCAGACAACAAGAGAAAAAATGGCCAATAGATAGACAACCAAATCCCAACCAAATGCTCAAACATGCAACAAGAAAATGGTTCTAGATGTTATAAAGGAAAGAGCATGCACTTGGCCTCCTCGCAGGTCGATGAAGGGTTTTGAATTCGTAGCAAAATATTCGCACTCCACTCAAGTGATCTTCTTCATCTACAGTAGATATCAACACCTACACACAACCACAAACACTCAAGGATGACAAGTGACCTTCCTCGGAAGATCGTCAACTCAAAGCATCGTATAATCAATATATGTAACTACTATAGACATGTAAATACAGGGAAGGAACATAGATTTCTATTAATCATGAATCAAATAGTGCAATTATACCTTCAAAAAATGAGATCCTCTCCTTAATCTTGTAGCATGGTATCCACTCCTAATATAGCACAACTCTCATGCTATAGTGTGGATACTATATCTTACCCCCTTTCCTCTTGGTGAGATTATATCCTCTCCCAATATAGCACAGCTCTCATGCTATAGTGTGGATACTAGATCTTACCCTCTTTCCTCTTGGTGAGATTATATAGGAACATTTTATCCTTTGGGAGAATGTATCTACACACCTAGGGTCATGAGAAGTTAGGAAACTTCTATAATAATGGATCCCTAGCCAACTCATACACAAGTGGGTCAAGTTGATCTCCTTGGGAATGGAAAACTCTAAAAACCTTTATCATAATTATGAGTTTTTTCTCAATTATCTCAATTATGAAATAATTATTATCTCATAATTATAATATTTTGGCAAATTAATTATGAGAAATAACTCAATCATGTAATTCCGCCCTTCTAACTTGGGATAAATCTCACATAAGTAACAGAAAAGGTGAAAGGGGATGCATTTTAGCCAAAAAACTGAGGTAAGTTGATATTGGGTTTCTATAACTATAATGGAGTGGAAAATAGGGTTATAACACTCTGGCATACAACTTTTTCTCCACTAGAAAATTAATCTAGAACTCTAGTTCCCTCTGCAAAAATCAATTTGACCTCCTCATTACAATTCGCACTCCTGCCAGCAACTCACACTCGCAACTGGAAATGCATATAGCGCAACTGGAACTCACATTGCAACTGGAAATGCATATATCCCAACTGGAACTCACATTGCCACTGGAAACCTATTGCTTCAACGACTTCTTTCGCCTACAACTCGACTAAAAAAATCGGTCTACCTCTAACACTAGTCTTCAGCAACTAGAAATCGAATTGTTTCCCAGCTATGTGCACTGCCTAACTCGCACTACCTGGTATGACCTCTCTGGAAATAAATTCGGCCTCCTTTCCTGTCACTGGAATGCTAGAAACTTTGTGAAAATTTCCTCTAGAAATTATCTCTCCAATTTCTCTGTTGAAAACCCCATTGTTGGTGTCTCCCTCTGCACCCTTTCTCTCATTGCAAATCACACCACTAAGTCTTTGTTGTGTGTTCTCCAAGGCCCCATTGACTTTCTCTTATAATATCTCGTTGAGCAACCAATGGCCATTATCTAATCACAATCGATGGCTAAGATCATCTTGACCTCATCAATGACTTTTCCAAAAGTCTCTAGAGAAAAAATGATTTTCCTCAATTAATATGATTTAATTAACCAATTTTCTTAAGTAAGACTTAGGAAATATTTAATAATTGACTAATTAATCTAATTGAGGTGTTTCTTGCGAAATATTTTCTAAGTATTGGAGAAAATGTGTTCCTTAGCCTCATAAACACCATAGAGACTAGAATACATGTCTAATTCTATGAAAAAATAACAAAGGCACCCACTCCATTAGTACCCAAGCCTCTTTAGAGAGATAGATGGTTTAGCAGATGCAACATTGAGGCAAATGCAACATTGAGAGAATCCCTCATGGTGAATTGAGCAGATGTTACATGTCCCAGAGCACCCTCAAGGCCTAGGACATTGGTCTACTTTGACCTAATTGTTACACTAAAATTTGTCACCATGACATTTAGCTATTCATATGGGTCTATCACCACCTATATCATGCTCCCTTAGAAGTCAAAGACCCTAATGTTCCTAAACCAAGTCTTGGAATTGGAGAAAAGCTCATTAAAACCCTAAAAAGTCTAACTCCGCACTTTTCCTAGCTCTTGCCCGCGGATCCGTAGATATTTGCTCTATAGCCTGCGGCACATCGCACACGTTTTTCTTATAAAATCTGCAGACCCCCGTAAACAGTCAAATAAAGGAAAAAGTAATTTCTAGAAGCCCAGCTGGTCGAATATTCTCCCAACTAGAAGCTTTTAGAAGCACGTTCAGTTTGAGCTTTATCCTATACTCATGAGATCTATCCCTTTACTCATGGAGTTTATCCCTTGGTATATGGAGCTCAAATCCCTTCATGAGAGGACTTTATCCCCCTCTTTATGGAACTGAAACCTCCTTCATTCTCCTATAAATTGAACTCATGTTTCAGTCTCAAGGGTAGATTGATAGACTTTGGTGGATTAGAAAATTGCTGAAGAAATCATACTCTCTATATTTGGCATCATTGGTATGAGAACGATCACATACTCATATCTATAGTTTTATGCTAGTTCAGAGAGGAGAGGGCTTGTCAAACCGAAGGAAAACGGTTTTTCAAGACCCCGGAAGAACCTGTATGACATCAAAGCGACAAGGTTGTAAGATTAATTCTTATCATACAAGTTAATACAAATGGATTCTATTTTCTCATTAAGTTGTTCATGTATCTCTTTGAGTAATTTAATTCTTGGATTCCTTGATCACTGAGATAGATTAGTGTTTTTGAATTATTATATCTTGCAGTTTCTTTTAATCCTTTTTCCTATCTTTGATTGCAGGTCTTACATGCTGAATTGACCTCTTTTGGAGCGACTGGATTGAGGATTACAACAAGCATTAGACTTTAGGTAGAAGCATCTCCTCTTACTTACTTAATTAATGATTCTAAATCACAATAGTCTAGAGAAAATGGTTTGCATTTGGTCGTTTGTTTCTAGATACCCTTAGGATACTAGGGAGATTGTTCTTGTCCGTAAGAAGGATTTTATCTGCATAACACTAACATAGTGGATTTTTCGTGATAACACCTCTAGACCCAACATGCCCCCAAGATGGATTTGAAAATTTTTTATGGGAAAGACTTCATTCTAAGCCCAGATGAGGATGGTCTTCCATTGAGAGACTAAGTAGGGCTTGTTACACATGGAGAAACCCTAATGTTGGACAAAAGGGGCCTTGTTTTGATAGTTCGACACCCATGGAGATGATATGATAGCGCCCTAGTTGGGCTTGGGACCCTAGAGGAGTATTTGAGGTGGATTTGAGGAATATCCCTCAAATTTTGGATGATCTTGGTATTATTACACTTTTAGACCTCACTTCACCATGGCATGGCAATTGGAGCCATAAAAGGGCATGATGTCAACAAATTTAGAGGCTACAGGTCACACATGTGGGAATTTATGGTGCGTTTTATCATTAAGCTAGTGTGTTGGCTTGTAACCTAAGGTTATCTTATGTCAAACTTGTTTCAGGGGCTTCATTGGTTATAAATTTATTGAGATAGACCTCATATAAATAGAGGTCACCTCACTTGCATTTTCATCATCACTTGTGAATCAATTTGACCTTTTTGAAAGATTTCGACTCAGCTGAAATAGTCTTGTATACTTATGGAGATGTGATCTTTTGCATATATTTTTCTTTTGGAGACATTTTCTTGTTCTGGAGACATCACATTGGGATAATAAAGGATTGGTTCATGCATTTCTTGTAAGTATTCTATATTGTTGAATATATTTTTATGGTTATTGCATGAAATGGTTTTTTTTAGGGTTCCTATGTGCTCATTTTATTGAATATTTTTCTATGAAATCTTGGCAAAATATTGTATGCATTACCCTAAATAATGTGTGACAATCCCTTGAATGAATCTTCATGTTAAGCTCTCTTCAATGACTTTATCCCCTCGTAAAAATGATAACTATGTTTTTGAAAATTAGGTTTCTTCTTGTTGTTACTCCATACTAGGGCTTGATTTTTCCATTAGTAGGTCTCCCTCTAGACTCCATTACCCAAGGATCAAGCACTAGCCTTCCACATTGATGTTCATACCTTAGAAAACTCTTTAAGATTTATCTTTTCTCTTTCTCTCATATTTCTGGCCCTTTAAAGCAAGACGTTAGCCTAGGGATAGGGTCGAATTCAACTAGGAGGAGTGTGTTGGCCATTGGTGTTAGGATATTCCGACACATAGGCAATAGTTAAGAATAACTTAGTCTAGTGTAGCGAAGAAGACAAAGAAGAAGAAGGTTGAAGTTATCTAGTAGTTGACCAATCTCCCTCTCTCTCTCTCTTGTTTGACCTCGCACATGTAGTATCTCTCTCTACTACTAACCTCATATGTGTGAAACAAGACCGAATTTCTGGGTAGTTTCTTTTGGCAGATTTTTTGGATAGACCGAGATTTCTGGGTGAGAAAGAAGGTTGAATTTCAGCCTAAGAAGATCGGACAAAGCCAAGTTGTTTAGGCAATTGTGTGACTTGATAAGAGGGTTGACCAGGGCTTTCTTGTTAATCAAACAACAATTCATAATGTTGCCTTACTATGTGAACACTATGAATTCAGACACCTCTTGATACAACAATTTAATGTCTTTAAATTATACATTTTCATTTATTTCTCAAAAAATGAATTATTTTAAATAATTCTTATTCCAATTTTATTTCATTACAACATGATTATTTACTTAGTTTTACATTTTTATGTGAAAATATTATTCTCCACATTAATTAATCAAGTTTAATTATCACTTAAAGTTTACCACTTTTAAGGGATAACATTCTTCCTTCGTATTAAATATATATATATATATATATATATATATATATATATATATCTTTTTTTTACTTGAAAATCCGATGATTGCATTGCATTCCCTTCAAAATTTCAGTGGACATTTAGCTTGCTTGAATTGAATCAACTGATTTGAGTAACACATGCTTAAGAGATGCAATCAAAGAGAGATAGAGCAACGTTTTTCCATTGTAAACATTGAGAGTAATTATTCACTGCACAAAGCCATTGGATGAGAAAATGAAAAATACTATTTGGAGGAGAATAGAATACAATAGAAAGTAGAAGAGTCCTAGAGACATTCTACCGTACCATTATAGGTCATTTTACAGGGAGGCTAAGACAAAGGTTTTGCTTCTCTGCCTTTGTTTTTAATCCTTGATTTCTTGATTTGATATCAAGGATATTCCGTCACTGGAGCTGCAGAGCACTCTGAGGCTTGCCTATTAGAGACATGATGGTGGCTGCTATATGCCTTGATGACAGACCCGCTTCTTCAATTTGGTCCTTGGGAGATCCATGATCGATATATCGATCCGGAAGTACCATTGGCCTCCACTGCAAAATAAAAATGATGATACAAGAATTAGAATGATGAATTGGCCTTAGATTTCAGATTTATTGAAAGAGACACAGATTGATGCAAAGAGCCAACCTTCAGATTTCCATCAAAAAGCCCATGCAATGCAAGAAAGTGGGAAACATGAGATCCAAATCCTCCAACGGAACCTTCTTCCACAGTAACAAGGATTTCATGTTCCTTCACCAATCTCCGGATCAGGTCCCCATCCAGAGGTTTACAGAAGCGAGCATCAGCAACAGTAACTGATATGCCCTGCTGAGCTAGCATCTCCCTAGCTGCAAGGCAATTTTGGACTATTGAACCATAGCCCAGAACGGCAACACGAGCACCCTCTGCAAGAATCCTTCCTTTGCCAATCTGATTCACAAAAACCAAAACATGTTAGCTGAATTCAGGAGAGAGAGAGTATTAATGTGGTGTGGATAATGCCACTTAAAACTCACAAGCTGTACTATATAAGCTCTAAATATTTGCTCACTTGACGAAATATTTCATTATTGAATTTTTTCTGGCATAAAAGGATATACAGAGTGAGGCTGCTATCCTTGCCACCAACTAGAAACTCAAAAGTGTGAGCTTTAGGAAAAAAACCTCCAGAGGGGTTCCTTTGTTGTTTGAAGGCAGGGACGCACCAACTCCATTGCCTCTGGGGAATCTAAAGCAGCTTGGACGATCATCAATTGCTGCAGAGGTCGCCACCATGTGCATGAGTTCTGCCTCGTCGGAAGGAGCCATTACAACCATGTTGGGTAAACAAGCCATATAAGTGACATCAAAAGCACCACAGTGTGTTGGACCATCTGCCCCCACTAGCCCTGCTCTATCAAGGGCAAATCTCACTGGCAGTTTCTGCAAATCAACATCATGAACCACCTGCAAATGCCCCAGACAATCTAACAAGTCTTAGCAATTCCAGTTTTCTTAATTTCATTCTTTAATCACCTAATTAAGCTTGTGCTTCTAGAGTGGTAGTGATTAACCAGGCTAATCTACAGTTGGATTGTCGCGCCTGGATCTACTTTCAGTTATGTTCTTACCTTTGGACACTGCTGTAATGAAACCTAAATATTCCAGCTACTATTAACTGTTTTAATTGCAACTAGTGGTACAAAGCCATGAATGAATATAAAATTTCAAATAAGAATATAGTCTGGACTCTGATGAATGTATATAGTTCAAACATTTCCATTAAAGGATTTGTGCAGTTCAGTTTATTTCATTTCCTGGGAAGTGCAGTGAATTCATTACCTGATCATATCCTCTTTGTAAGAAGGAGGAATAGATTGCACAGAAGGGTTTCAATCCTTCTGTGGCAAGCCCTGCTGCAAAGGTCACGGCATGCTGCTCAGCGATGCCCACATCGAAACAGCGTTCGGGGAACCTCTTCTGGAAGTAATTTAGCCCCGTTCCCCCACCCATAGCAGCATGGATGGCCACAATTTTCTCATCTCTCTCCGCTTCTGCGATCAAGCTCTCCGCAAAATATTGAGTGTAGCCTAGTGTCGAGCTTTTAGTCTTGAATTGCTTGCCAGTAGCTGGATCGAATTTCACCACACCTAGACCATAAATGGTTTCAATTTCAGACAGTCAGAGAGACACAAGCAGAGTAATATTAATGAGAAAAGTAGAGATAGATTGATGATCAGTTCAGTGAATTTCATAAAATACCATAAAAATTGAAAGAGCAATCGCAGATTTTTATTCTACAGTCTGAAAATGTCATGAGACAATAGATAGGTCAAAAAAAAAAGAACAGGGAATTGCATAAGGTATATGCAATTTCAGATAGGAGCGATGCCATACGAGGGATCAAATTAGTTGCAGATAACCATACCATGTAGTTTATCAGCTGCTTTCTCTGCAGGTGGATAACCCTTCCCCTTCTCTGTGACAGCATGGATGAGGACAGGCCCTGGAGCAGGCATGCTTTTCACATTCTCGAGAATAGCTACCAAATCTTGAATGTTATGTCCATCAACAGGGCCAATGTAATAGTGTCCGAGTTCTTCAAAGAGGGCAGAACCAGGTGCACTAAACATTCCTCTGGCATATTCATCCACTTTTGCAGCTATCTCGTGGGTTGCACCCCCAATTTGATCCGTAAGACCCTGAAAAATAAAAACCAGCAATTTAGATTTCTTTGTACACACATAAAGAAAGCAACCAAGAAATCCGCGAGTACAGAGCTATAAGCTTAGGGGTGGACTAGGCGTCAACCTTAGCTACTTCACGCAATTTTCGGAATTTTTTGCTGCCTTGAAGCCTGGAAAGAGCACTGCTAAGAGCACCCACAGGAGTGGCCGGGCCATCTACAGTAGCAGTAGGCAAGGAAACCTGCTTATTGTCATTTAGAATAATAATCATGTTTGAATCAAGAAAGCCTGCATTGTTCAGAGCTTCATAAGCTTGTCCAGCAGTCATTGCACCATCCCCAATGACAGCTATAACTTGGTTATGCTTGCCCAGAAGATCCCTACCCACTGCCATACCTGTAAACCCATTCAATCAACATATAAATGCATTAGAATTTACCAAAACAGAAAATGGAATATTGTCTTTAATAATTGTGAATGTCAAATGTGACCTCCTATAATCTATTAATGTCGAAAACCTATCTTAATGAACTTAAAGTTTCAGCTATAGTCCATTAGCATGAAATCCAAAATCTTGAAAAAGGTTCATTAAAGAATTCAACGGAATAAGCCTATTGAAAGTCCCCAAACACAACCAGAATCCATAGACAAGAAGTAGTTGCACTTGCAATTTCGTCCAGAATCAGCAAAATTGATATAAAACAGCGCATAAGATATAAAACCCTGCAAAATATCTTGCAAGAAATGAACACCACTAATCTAGGGGAATTTAGGAACCGCTTCTTCAAATTTTACTAGAAAGGATAAAATTAAGAAGTTCCTTCATAGTGAACTAAAGTGGTCACGTACCAACGGCAGCAGAAATGCTGGTAGAGCTATGTCCAGCACCAAATGCATCGTGTTCACTTTCGACGCGCCTAGGAAAGCCAGCTATACCAGAAGTTTGTCTCAAGCTGCTCATTCTTGACCTCCTTCCTGTCAATATCTTATGTGGATAAGTCTGGTGGCCGACATCCCACACAATTTTATCATGTGGAGTGTTGAATACATAGTGGAGTGCAACAGTGAGGTCCACAACACCCAGGCTTGCACTCAGATGGCCTCCTGTCTCTGCAACACTAAATATGATCTCTTCTCTAAGCTCCTTCGCAAGCTGCCTCAACTCCTGCAATACAATTAAAATGACAATAAATTTGTTTGATTAATTGTACCAAGGGTCCCAATTCAAGCCTCATGTGTGTCATAGAGTCCATCCAAATTCCTATCGAGCATTCAAGAATGGTCAGAAAGCAAAATAAATAAATATGTTCAACACCTGCATAAGTTTCTTTGAAGCTGTCAAAAAGCACCATTAATAAAAAGCTCTAAAGACATGTACTACCAAATATAAATTCCTTTTTTAGTGTTTCTTGGACAAAACAACTACTGATTTCTAGATAGGTGTTCACAATTGCCCTGCAAACAAAAGAAAAATAAATAAAAATAAAAATCTAAGAGATCCCAAGTCAAATTTCTCATATGACTCAACAATAAGGTAGAAAAGCATGTGTTTCTTTATGAGAAGTGATAGGTCCAAATAGGTCCAAACAAAAGGAATAGAGTATAATTAAATTGCTATCTCAAAACAAATTCTTTATTTTACATATTAAGGCTTCATACACCAATATACCAATTTAATATATGACTTGATGATATGCTTAAAATTAAATTATTATTATTATAATAACTCTTAGAGGATACAGAATAATTGCAACACTGCAATCAGTAAATAAATATAAAAAACTCTGTAAATGGACTTGACTGATCAGTCGTCAAGATCGACATCGAAATTAGATCATCGCATTCCTTGAAAATGTTTAATTTGAGGTTCAAGAAAGAGTTTAAGGATCATGTAGGATGGCTGCTTTACCTTTATCTTGAGGTTTTTCATATGGATTGGATAATTTATAGTGTCCAACAATGGCGTCGGAGGCTTCTCACCACTGTACGTAATCTTTAGAGGACCATTATTTTCTGTATTGCAAATTCCTTTCATGTTTTCGTCTCCATCAGCATTGCCTGCTATTGCAGAGACTATCACATGCTACAACAGAAAACAAGCATTCGTTCAATTCACAGAATAAAACAGCCATGAATGCAACATGGCAGCTTAATATCTAAAGAAAAAAAGTTTGAAAAAACGGACAATGTCCTCAAGCTCAGCTACTTGAAATTCAGAAAGGTACCTTAGATTTTAATGGAGTCCTTTGAAGAGTTGAAATATTCTGCTTCGGCAAGATCTTGAATTGCCCACTCCACAACGTAGTTCTTGGTTGAGATATACTGCTCCCATTTATAACCATTGATGGCGATGATCCCAAAGAAGCCACTCCCAGTGATGCCATGTTTCTCTTTAAGATTAGATTGAAATGATGTCTATGACAATTCAGATGAAGATGGGATCTGAAGAAGCTATGAAACTAAGCTTGATTCAAACCAGTGGCCCTACAAATTGAACCATATATTGAGACGAATTCCAAGCTGCAAACCTACACAATAATCTAAATTAAAAAAAAAAAAAATGCTAACTGGTCTTATATACAAGTAACAAATAATATGATACCAACAGGCAGAGAGTAAATTAAGGCAAATAAAGCCATAAATGAAGTTTAAAAATACCACATTCAAATAACTTACTGACAATATTTCAGTTTTCTGGGTACTTTTATACTCAGAGACAATTTCGAGGCGCAATGGAGTACAAGGATGAGGCCTGGCAGAGGAGATATAAATACCGGCCAATCTAGCAATCTAGGCCAAACAGAGAAATACAATGGTTCCAGAAATATGACATTCACTGGAACTCTGATAGTTGAAGGTGTAGGAGGATCTGAGACCTATTTATTAGTACTATAAAATAAAAGCGTGTGGAAACGAAGAGTACTTTGTATAATTTATTCGAAATATTGCATCGATTTTCCTCCTTTTTCAACGTTTTCCTCATGTATGGGTGAGTCGCACGAACTCGTGCGTAAATGCCTTGAGATGCGTTTATTTGGCTTTTAGTGAATGAAACTCACCTCAATTTTCAGTACAAGTTGCGAAATTTTCGGATTAATCACATAGCATTTTCTGGATTAATCTGATTTTTTTTTCGGATTATGTGATTAATCACATAAAATGAAACCAGTTGCGAAATTTTAGGATTAATCATATAGCATTTATTGAGATTAACCTGAAAATTTCATTTTATGAGATTAATTTGAGAAATTTTCAGATTAATCTTATATGATGAAATTTTCATATAAGATTTTTTTTTTTTTTTGACAAAAGCATCTTATATGATTAATTAGAAAGTATCATCTTATGTGATTAATTTGAAGATATAATTTTTTTATTTTATGCTTAAAAATATAAAAATTTTATTAAAATATTAAAAATAAATATGTTAAAAAGTCATAAGCATATATATTAATATATGTTCAATATATTAATATATGTTCGAAATATTGACACCGAATAATTGTTATGTGATTATTCCGAAAGAAGTTTTCAATTATTATGACTTACAAAAGTTTGATTTCACAAATATTAGCCCTTTACGAGAGGGAATCTGTTGATAGAGTTCGAATTTTTAAACGACTGCGTTTACAGGTTTCGAAGAGGAGCTTTGATCTAATTTTTTTAGTTAGATCATTTATTTCATATTTGCCCTGATGATGAACCCTAGTAGTGGGTTCGAAAAGTTGACACCGAATAATTGTTATGTGATTATTCCAAAAGAAGTTTTCAATCACTATGTTGATAATATTTAAAACAATATGTATAATTTAATATAATTTTTTTTTGTTTGTTTTGTTAAAAATGATACTTTTCACACAAAAGGGTTGGATTTAATGGTGGAAAGCGATGATTTTTTACCATTGGGAAAGGTTCAATTCCCATGAGGGCACCTTGAGGTAGTGGTAGAATTAGTGGCATTTGATATGGTTTTGTGACTCGTGCATACATAAGTGGTTAAACTAGTGGCATTTCATATGGTTTCATGACCCGCACACATGTAAGTGGTCAAACTTGTGGCAGATGCTATGGTTTCGTCACCCATGCACACATATGTGATCGAATTGGTGGCAGTTGATAAGTGTTCAAACTAGTGGTAGTTGATGTGGTTTCATGACCCGCACACACATTAATGGTCAAACTTATAGCAGATGATATGGTTTTGTGACATGTGCACACATATGTGGTCGAACTGGTGGTAGTTGATATGGTTTCCTTACTTCTGCACACATAAGTGGTTGAGTTGGTGGCAATTGAAATGATTTCATGACCCATGCACACATAAGTGGTCGAATTGGTGGCAATTGATATGGTTTCGTGACTTGTGCACACATAAGTGGTCGAAATGGTCGTAGTTGATATGGTTTCATGGCTTGTGCATACATAAGGGGTCGAACTAGTGGAAATTGAAATTGTTTTCTAACCCGTGCACACATAAGTGGTTGAATTGGTGGAATTTGATACAGTTTCGTGATCCATGCACATATAAGTAAACCTGATATGGTTTTGTAACCGGTGCACACATAAGTGAAACTGATATAGTTTCATGACCCATGCACACATTTCGTAACTGGAGCACATATAAGTGAAACTGATATGGTTTCATGACTCATGCACACATTAATGGTCAAAATGGTGGTAGTTGATATGGTTTCATGACCTGTGCACACATAACTGAATCAAATCGAAAAATGGGCCTCCTAAGAATAAAATTGACTATATACTCCCCCCTAAACATTTATAATCACATGATATTACAAAAAAATAAGGCAATGTCCACATAAAAATTCTTCTGATATAAAAGTAGCAGCCATATCTAATATACTCAGTTAATGAGCATAGTGCCTTCCTCCCTCTGCAAGCCATCCTCAGTAAATCTAAAATGCATGAAACCAATAAGAGTGTGAAGACATTGTTTGGGGAGGCCCTCTGCCACCACTGTTCACCTCTTGGTATATGTGTTGAAATGTAATAGTTTGAAATTCCTGTTTTAGCAACATAATACGATTAAACCAGAATTTGAGGTGAGATGGTGCAAAATTAGAAAGTCCCTAGATGCCATCGATGAGAGACTTTGAATCACCGTATATATGGATATGTTGTATTTTATTTATTCTGGTGAACCATAGTAGCCCCCAGATTAGCATAACTTCATCTCCGGTGTTGGTTCCATTGCCACCCTACCATAAAATTTTGTAATAGGAATGAAGAGAAAACCTAATCCAAGCTCCATAGCCACATTTTCCAACTTGTGCGACCTATCAAACATACCTGCAGGAAAAATTATATGGGTATGAGGTACCTACGACCTGGTTCCTTGGTCCATTTGATCTTCACCTAGTTGTATGTCAACCCATGCCATAATTTTGGAGTAGATGCAGATGATATTGACTGAGGTTCCATTAAAAACCCGATGATTATGAGATTTTCATAGTTCCCATATAATATAAAATGGTATGCTCTTATTTTTCCCCTTTCCCGAGTTCCACCAACTGACACATTTTTCCATGGTATTGAAGACTCTAAAAGGGACGTTTAATGTCTGGAAGACCTGGCACTGAACCTACAAAGATACCGAACACTGGAGGAATAGGTGAAGGATAGATTCGATGGAACTAGTGCAAAGAGGACATCAACCCAGGCCTTGGTGGCCCTATTTTGGACAAGTTATCCCACATCAGAATCTTGTTGTTCCAAACCAACCATATGAAGAGGATAATCTTAATTGGAATCTTAATTGGAACTAACTTTTTCTAGGAAATCCTAAACCAACAAATGTTAGATAATGAAAAATAAAAACATATAATATACCTGTAGACCTATGCTACCACCATCGAGCCTCATTGTATTTTACCAAACCATGTGATTTCATCTCCCCTATCATCTTTGTATAAACCTGCCTGCCGAAGTTCCATCATAAATTCTTGCCAAAAACTCGATTGCGTCCCGACTAGTCCAATGCCATCAACTTCCTTCCAGACAAGGTATCAACCATTCCACCTCTTAATAATATGATTGAGAAATATTAGTCCCCTAGAGTGAAGTATGGTAATATATTCATCTGGAAGTTCAATTAAAGGCCTGACACCAATGATTTTATCGATGCTGATTAAAATATCAGCTTTGGATCCAAAATACCATTTGAGAAGTTGAAAAAATCACCCTTTTATCTTATGAAAACTTTTCCATATAAAGGATCCCTTTCTAATACCAATATTTCCTTTTCTAAACCAATCCTCGAAGGCCAACTTCCTCAAGTATTTATATTTGATGATATCCTACTAAATCCCGCTACCTAACAATGCTCTCCAAAGTGATTTAATAAGGAGGTCCCATTTGAAAATATTCATATTCAACAATCCCCAACCTCCAAAACCCTTTTTCCTTGCAAAATTTTCCCAGGTGACTAAGTGATATTTATTTCTCTCTCTCGTACCAGACCATAGGAAATGTGTGACAATGGATCGAATCTTCTTTAAAATAGTCTTCAATAGTTAAAATAAATGGGACCAATATACTGATAATTTTTGTAAGACAAATTGGATCAGGGTATATCTCCCTCCCAAAGAGATCCACCTGTGAGTCCATAAGTCCAACCTATGTAGAATCTTGTCAAGGAGCCATGACCAGTCTTTGATCTTATAATTGTTTTATTTCGAACGATATCGCAAATAAGTTATACCATCCTCCATCTTATTAATCCCAACCCTGAATAATTAGCAATGTATTCTATCTCCCCCACCTCCCCATTAGAATAAAAAATAAAAGACTTGTTACCATTAGCTATCAAACCCAAAGCCTCCCCAAACCTCTTAATAATAGCATGTAAAGTGTTCCATTGGGCTCTTGAAACCTGTCCAAAAGTGAAAGCATCATCTCAAAAGAAAAAAATGAGAAACATCCACACTATTTTACATATTAATACCTTTGAATGTGTTGAGATTTATAGCCTTCCTTATCTTTAGGCTAAGGCTATCCATCACCATAATGAAAAGTAAGGGTGAAAGAGAGCACCCTTGTCTTAATCCTCTACAAGCATGGAAGAACGTCGATGGAAAACCATTTATTATGATACAAAAATTGGTCGAGGTGATGCAATCCATTATCCAATCTAAAATGCGAACATCCAGTCCCACCTTAGTAAGAATGAGGCGAAGAAATGCCCAATCAACGCAATCATAAGCCTTTTGAAAATATAATTTCAAGATCACTGCTTCCATCCTTTTAGTGTGAATGGAGTGCAAACACTCCTAAGCAATGGAAATGGCATCATGTATCAACCTATTTGACAAAAAACCAAACTGTTCATGAGTGATGTGATTCGATAGTTTAGCTTTGATGCGACCGTCAATCACTTTTGAGATAATTTTATAGGAGATGTTACGCATAGAGATGGGTGTGAAGTCTAGAAAAGAAGAGGGATGCGAGGATTTAGGGATGAGAGAAAAAAATGTAGAATTAACGGATCCAGAGATATGTCCTGATATACATGATTCCTCCACCATGTCTAGAATATTCTGGCTCATCAAGTCAAAAAAATGTATAAACAATTCTACAGTCCAGTCATTAGGTCCTGGGCATTTATCCTCCGACAAGGATTTTACGACAATTTGAATTTTCTCCACCGAGATCGGGAAATATATGATCTCATTATCAACATTTGAGAACATGTTAGGGTACTCCTTAATCCCCCATAATAAGACTTCTATATTAACACCATCCAATGCAGAGAAGAATTTCTCAAAATATTTTATCGCCTCCCTCTGAATCTCAACATTGGAGTATAAAGTATCTACGCATTCAAACTTAATGTCCCAAATCGTATTCATATTCCTCCTATGATTCACATATTGATGAAAAAAATGAGTGTTTTGGTTGCCTTCCTTTAACCAAATAGCCTTGCTCTTAAGGCACCATGTTGTCTCCTGTATCTTTAAAATTTTTTGCTTATTTTCCTCTATTTCTTTAAGTCCTGTTGAGTTTGTTCTAGAGGGAGCGATATTTTCAAGGGCCCTCCCCAGTCTATCGATTTCCTCAATAATCTCTTGTAATTCCCATTTTAGCTGGTGTTTTTTATAGTGTTCCCAAATCTGGACTTGACTTTTCAACGTTTGTAGTTTCTAAGACATTAATTCCATTACAAAAATTCTAGGCGCTCCCTCAACAAAACTCTAGATAGAATTAACTATATTATTAAAATATGCATCCTCTAACCAGGCCTGATTGAACTTAAATATTAAAATAATATTTAATAATATTTTAAATATTATTAAAATATGCATCCTCTAACTAGGCTTGATTGAACTTAAGAAGGTAAGAAATTAACCAAAATTCTTTTAACATATTATTGCTATGCTTGAAGAGAAGTGAGAGAAGCATTCTTAGATCATCGTAGTTTTGCTACTGTAATAGGTCAAGAAGGTTGGTAGTGTGAGAGATGAAAATTAGAATGTATTTGACTACAAGTTGGGAAATATAGGAGAAAGTGATTTTCATCTTCAACGATATTAGTATCTCACAGGTGGCACACTCTTTCTTCCCATGGCATTTTGAGAGTATACCAACTCCCACTTTCACTACGAAACTCAAGAGAATTATTTCTTAGTCGAGATACATAAATAATTCTAGCGCTCAAGATTGTGGTTGGTCACCTCCTTATAATATCTTTGTTTCCTTTTTCCCTCTAACTCTTTAGTGCTCCATAAATTCTCATTAAATTTGGAAGTAATAACATTTTTAATATTATCCTTATTATGCCAAATGATCTTCTCCTTTATCCCCCCAATGGTCTAGCCAAGATTGGGCATCCTTATGCCATCCTCGCTTGATCTGAAGGTGGGGGTTTTAGCTAAATTTAGAATCAATTTTAGGAAACTTATTGGCTTCCATGTTGTATAACATCGTCTTATACATTATATGCATGGTCATAGCCATGCGTTGCTTTCACTAGAGGAAAGACTAGCCTCAATCAGGAGGATAAGGTAGTTAGTACATGCTTTAATCTTAAGGTTGTAGGTTATAAAATTCTTTTGAATCTACACAGTCTTCCTTCATGATTATGTGGATATATATCAATTCCAAACCTCACATCCATATAAAATAACATATAATTAAAAATATAAACATTTATATGTACAAATATGTGAAATATATATAGAACATAAATAGTAGTTATAAATTAAGATGCATTTAACCATATAATTAAAAGAATGTTTTATATTAGTAATCATTATATGTTAAAAATTCACATTTGCACTTAAAGTATATAAAAATTTAATATTTAAAATAAATCACTTATGTATGTGGACCTTATGTAAATATAAATAGTTATGTCCATATATGTGTCTATTTTGAAATAGAGATTTCAAAATTTTAATTTAATTATCAATAATTGTTAAGTGGATGGTAGAGATTTAACCTCCATGGAATATTTTGAAATATTCTTAGTAATATTTATAAATCAAATGTTGAAATTTATTTTAAAAGTAGATGTGTTTTCTATCCATTTAATAAATTAATTAAAAAAAATAGCATATGAAGACTTGTCATATGAAATGAATTATGATTTTTAAGCATGTTGTATTGATGAATCATGGTATTATTCTACGGTAAAGTGGAGAATGCATATATGGTTAACTCATATATTATTATTTTTATATATAATAATATTATTATTTTTATAAATAATAATATTATTATTTTAAACTAAGGTTATAATTTAGTAAGCTTTTATGATTTTTTGATCTTACAAATGTGAGATGTGTCATGAAGTAAATGTTTTGAGGTTTACATGGATTGATGTCTATCACATTTGTTAGTCATTTAAGTTATATGGTTATGATAGCATTATTAAGAACCACCATAAATCCATCTTAACCTCAGACCTACCAAGCGTTCAAAGGAATCAAATCTCTCGAGGTGCAAACATTTTCTCAAGTTTTGTAATTGAAAAGAGGTTTTCTATCTTAAGAGATTTTTCAATACAACTAAATCATTTTAACTAATAACTTTTACATTTATATGTATTTGGTGTGAATATCAATTTTTCATATTGTTTTTAAAAAAGTGCATCCAACTCTTTTAATCATTAACTATATATTTACGTTTGATGATAATTTATTAATAACATATTTAAGATTATTTAAATTTTTTATTTTATTATAAAAACAAATCCATGGTTACAATGTTGTACATTACATATGAGGAATATAAGTATACCACATAGTCTAAAGAGGCGATGTTTTTGTCCGGAAACAATGGAAATTTTGGCATAAATTTGATAAAATCCAGTGGAAAGTTTTGGAAATCTGGGTTATAGTTGTCAATCTTCAAGATTTTTGGTGCCACAAAGGTGATGGTGTTGAATCCATTTCCACCAAAAGAAGATTCAAACACTCCACACAACTTGATTTTTTGTAAAAAAAGAGCTATATTTCAGTGAAAAATGATCGTTCAGGCGAAATTCTCACTTCAGTAGACAATGCGTAAGTATATTGTCAATACTTGTTATGCCATTCACAGGAATTGACAACTTAGGTGGGGAGAATTCCATTCCATCCTTCCAACTACGTGAGATAACCCCAATTGACGCGTGCGCACATACTCAATTGTTTATTTATTAAAACTTACACTTTCATTTACATTTCAAAAAAAAAAAAAAAAACTAAATTTCTATCTAGTTGTCTTTAAGTGCGACTTTTTGAAAAGTTTTCCAGTTTATTTTCTGATTTAATTTCTTTAGAATCTTGCAAGGATTCATTGAAATCACAAGTCTAATAGATGAACTTTGCACAATCTATGTGTCCTAGGAGTTTTTCAAGGCGCTTAATCCATATATACAATAAAATAAAATCAATTTAAACAACACAAATCAAAATCTGACCACACATTTTTTCACTAAATTAAAAAAAAAAAAACAATCAAAACTCTAAAAAAATCTTGTACAACCACTCCCAAAAAAAACCGACAACTCCAAAAATTAAAGACAACACCAATTTCTATATCAAATAATAGAGACGTACAAACGTGTGGACTTTTTAATCCAACGCCAAGTTCACATGATGGAGATGTACGAGAAAGTCCCCACATGGAATTGACGATGATATCAGCTTACTTTTGTTTTTAATTCCCCTACCATACGACAATCTAAGGCATCTTCCAAGACGTGGAATCTACAAACTCATACCATGTAGTTTCATGATAGAATTATTAAATGTGTCAAAATCAACAAATTTGAAATCTACACAAATCATAATTATGTCATGCATTTTCATCATTGTTGTCTTTAATGATAGGATAATTAAATAGTGTCAATGCAAGCAAGTTTGAAGTCTAAACAATATATGTCACGTAGTCTAATCAATGTTGTCTCTAATAATACCACAATAGTTAAAAATGTGAGGTGTCATTCACAGCGTGTTGAATCCTTAATAAAAGTGTATAAATATATATCTTTTAGTGATATATCTAAATTATTTTATATTATTTTATTTATTATTAAATTAATTATATATAAAAATAAAAGTAGGTAAAGAAGATTGAAAGTTTATGGATTTGAATTTTTCCAATTTATTATTATTAAAATGTGATAAAAAAAATTTAGAATTATATTTTAGAATTTAATAAAATTATTATTTTTAGTTAACAAAATTTTTAATATTCGAAAATTAATTAGATATATATAATATTAATATTTAATATATACATGAATGGAGTCTAGTTTTTTAGGTTTTTCTGGCTTTTTTTCATTGTTGTTATGTTTTTGGGCTTGAAATCTTTCTTTGTGGATGTTACGTCCCTGAGTTTTGGTTTCGACGATTGAGTGGTGGTAGGTGTACCTTGGCATGATGGGCGTTCAACTTGGGTATGTGCGATGGCGATGTGGGTCGAGCGTGCCATAGCAGTGAGCGAAGTCCATTTTGGTAGACACAATGAATGGGTGTGTGCCCCATAACGAGCGAACACGATGAGAGACGTCGGGCGAAGTCGTGTTGATGAGCGTGTTTGGTGATATGGGCGCGTCGTGTAGCGGTTGGCCGAGCTGGGCGTGACAAGGCTCAGTGACCCGAGCAACTCGAGCGACCCACAGGTGGAAAAAACACGTGCAACAGAAGCATACACATTGAACAAGTTTATATGGGTGGATGAGCAAAGTATACTTGTTGGGCTGAAGTGCCGATAGGTGACCAAGCCGACCCATGGGCGTGGGAGAAGGGTCAATACTTATGGAAAATGGGACCGCAACTTAGCATATAAATGTGGACAAGCTGAGGAGGTTCAAAGAAAATCAATCATTCGAACACACATCACTTAGACAAGCTCTGAAGTAGCTCAGTCAAGTGTATGTGCCCGCAAGACGGGCGGATGAGCGAAATAGGTGAAGACTGAACGAGTGGGTCGAGCCATGTATTTTCCTGAATGCGTGCAGGGCGTCGTGACCCGGGCAAGTCGGCTTGTGCACGAAGGCATGCAGAACAGTGCGAAGGCACGTGCAAAGAAAGTCGAATCAGGTGTTTCAAGTGGACTGCGAAGGGCGTGCATGCAGAAAGGGTCGAATCATGTATTTTCCCAAACGTGTTTTTGAACGTGTGCAGAACCTAAGGGCGTCAGTGACCCAGGTGACCCGCATGCAGACCGTGCACAGGTCGAGGGCGTCGGTGACCCCAGTGACCCAAGCTGAGCGTCTTTGTGGGTAGAAGGTCAAAAACACATTTTGAGGAGAAGTTTGGGGTTTCTCGTGGATTGTTGAGTTGTTGGAGAGCATTTTAGCTTGGGCCAAAATACAAGTGCTGAGGCACACTTTAGCAAGAAGTGCAAGTGGCTTGCACAAACTTGGTATTGTATGCTTATTGTAAAATTGTACATTTGTTTATGAAACATAATATTGGGCAGACTCATATTCAAGAGATACCCCTCCCTTGTATGTATGGGTGTACATGGTGATATATATATATATATATTGATGTTTATGGTTATTGTATTTATTTCCGTTGCATAATTGAAAGAACAATTGAAGATAAATTAACTAAGTGTTGAATATAGGCGTAATCTACTTGTTTGAGTATTGATAAAAAGAAAAAGTGAGGTAGTGCCGCACCCTTTATGAGTGGTTGAAAGAGTACCAAAACTATAGGTATGTGACAAGTGGTATCAGAGCCTTGTTTTGAAGTGGCTCATTGAAGTACTGATCCCACTGCTACTTCGTGACAGTTGGTATCAGAGGTTGATTCAGGGTGAGTCGAGCTGCATTGATTATTTAGGAAGCAGGAATACATTTGCAGGGTTGCAGGTGGTATTTAATCTTGGACTTATATTATTTGGTCTTATTGAGACCTTGACACAGGCAAGACATTGATCAGGGATGAAGCTGCAGAGCAAGACATGGAAAGTTGGGAAGAATGCCAAGGGAGGCTCTTTGAGATCTTACACAGGTTAAGGTGCATGAAAGAAGAGAACCCATGGATTTGAGCTGAACTTGAAGTCTTGGAGGAGAATGTTGAGGTGGAACTTCTTCGACTTGGTTGGGAAATGGAGCAAGATAGGCTTGCAAGATGCTATAGGGAAGAAGAATAGGTTGAGACATGTGAAGAAAGGGATGTTGCAATTCTGTCAATGATCAAAGAGGAACTTGATGAATAGGTTGAACTAGGATCGAGCACGTTGCAGACATTGATGAGAATGGAGGACACTCACTTAGAGAGCCTTCATGGAGGTATGACTTGTGTTTCATTTGAGCATTTGGAGGATGGACCGTATGCATGGATGAGAAAAGGGATAACTTCTTTGCTGATGCCACGGATGATCTCTCCTTGGATGACTATGATGGGACCTTGTACATTGAAGAAGCAAGGAGCATTGTTTGTTGCAGAACTTGCTATGGAAATTTTTGACCTCATGTTATAAGGTTCAAATGCTTGTGACAAGGGTGGAACATGATGATCTTTGTGATGGATGGGTCATGCTTAGCCATATGGAGAACTGGCTAGGTGCTCGACATGACTCATGGACTGATTGGTGAAAGGGCACTCTATTTGGGTAGACTTCTTCATGGTTGGAAAACAAGAAGGAACTCTTGGTGGACGTTTAGTGGGGGAGGTAGCAGTGAAGGAAGTACACATGATGATGATATAAAGGTAGAAGTGACCAAGGGAACTTTACCTGAATGATGACTAGAGTCATGTTGAGTCCACTCTTGATGGACACTTGGACAACCAAAGTCATGAACTTTGACATTAGGGCATGGTAGGACATTATGCAGATACATTACGTAGGTGCACTTATAGATATGCCACTTATGAGCATCATGGAGGAGTGTCAAAGAAGGAATGTTGACCAGGATGGATTTGTTGGTGTTACATGGAGACCTTTTATACATGGACTGATGGGGATGTTGTTCGCTTTTGAGCAACAAGACCAAGGTTGGATGAGCAGCCTATGAGGACATTCATATGACTTTCATGGAAGGAACAAATTGTGATGGAATTCATGGCTGAGATAAGTATGCTTGCCAAAGCTTTGTATGGAGGTACATAAGAGTCAATGATGAGTTGCATTAATTGGAGGCTCCATATTATAGTGATCTTGGAGTATCTGGTTCATTGAGGAGCCGAGGTCAGGATTGTTCTTGATTTTTATGCATTATGGGATGCATACCTTTGAGCACAGGGGGTGTGTTCGTGAGGAGTGACTTGATGGAGATGATCGAGACAGGACACTTTGGAGTTCAATGGAGATGCCTTGGTGGTGTAAACTTGGGCATGGGTTGAGTCTTCTTGACTTAGCCACACTTTTGATAGACATGGTGGCTAATTGATCTAGATCACAGGCAACACATGGATGGATGATGAGGCAAGGATAAATTTACCCTTCGATAAACTTGATGGAGTGCATATCGTAGATGGGATGGAGATTACTTCATGGACCTGGATATGGCACATTGAGCATTGGATTGATGGGAGGATGTTCATGACTGATTTGAGGAAGACCTCTCACACATGGATGATGATGTCGGGATGTATGTGATTGATTTTGCAGCATATGGGTTAGCATCATGGAAAAAATATTGTAGGGATGATGAGGACTACTTCACAGACTTGGATGTGGCTTATTTTATGGACATTATGTTGTATATGAGATGGAGTTTACCTCATGGACCTGAACTTGGATTATTTTTATGGGATGGATTCTCGATCGAGTTAATGATGTGACAGGATGCAGGATAAACGACTGACACATGGCATGAGGATGTGCATTCTCATGATGAGAGCGCATGGTTGGATTATCTACCCAACTAGTTCGAGTCATGGGGTTTAGAAGCATGCAGAGTTATACTTGATACATAGCAGATTATGTTATGTTGAGTCATGTTGGAGTAAATTGATACAAATATTCACATGATGATATTGAAGTTATATGATGGGTCGACACGATATGTGTTGCAGAAACATGTAGCTCTAGTTGGAGAGATTTACTTCCCACAGTAGAGGCATCATGTGGATATTGTGACGGGTGTGTTGATGATCATGGATTGAGGATATGTTCCCATGAGTACATTTTTTTTATAGAGACATAGACCTTGGTGGTTTGTGCGATGGATATTGCAGAGGTGGGTAGCATGGACATCATTGGAGATGTTGGAGCTAGCGACACTTTGCGACGATATGTTGCAACAATATGGTGCGATGATATGTTGCGACGAGATGTTGTGATGATATGTTGCGACGATATGATGTGACGATGATGATGGTGTTGTCGAGGATGATAACCTTATTTAGAGTGGGGGAGGATGTCAAGTCCTCGAGTTTTGGTTGCAACGATCAAGTGGTGGCGAGCGCGCCTTGGCACGACAGGCACCCAATATGGGTATGTGCGATGTCGATGTGCGATGGGCACGACATAGCAGGGGGCGGAGTCATGAATTTTGGCGGGCGCGATGAGAAACGATGGATGGGCACGCATCCCATAGAGGGCGAACATGACGAGAGGCACCCTGTGTTGAAATTTGCAACAAGAAACAATGAAATTGGCATCCATAAACAACGTGACGGCACACACACTAATGTGGGACCACATGTCATGTAGTGATGGGTCCTAGCGATACATTAATGTGCAATTCAATTTATTTAATAAATTGGAAATGTGTCTAATTTAATTATCCCTTAATTAATTGGACAATAAAATGTAATCTTATCTCATAATCACTTGTAATAGTTAACTGAGTGTGATAAACTCATTTAGCTCATTAATTTTGAGTTAAGGGTGGTTGGTGAGGCATGCAGAGTGATTCTATGTGTTTTAGAGTTCAAGTTGCAGTTAAGTGCATGATTTTAATGCATGAGAAATCAGTTAACTTAGTTAAGTGAGTTAAAGTCAGTTGAACTAGTTATAACTGTTTGTTGCACTAGTGAGATGTCAAGTGAATTAAATTAGATTTAATTCAGATGCATTGATCTACCATGCAACTAATGATTTACTATTAATAGCTGCATGCATGTCAGTTCCATTGGAGTCCCAGTTGAGACAAAGGTTAAAGGGAAGTTGACTATTAGTTGTGTTATTAGAAAAATGCCCAGATGTAGTTAAAACACCACAGGATTTCCCATGATAATTGCATAGTTGAGAAAGGTTGAAATTAATAAGGAATATGGATTGCATTCCTCATGAATTTGGTGAGCAAGGCAGGCTGAGGATAGGCTGAGAATTGGCTAAGTGTTGGCCCGATTTTGTTTGGACCAGTGTGAGATGATTAGTAGAGTGCAGGAGACTCATGTGAGAAGAGTGCAATGTAATTGTTTCATGATTCCTTGGTGAATATAAAATAGAGATAGAGGGGTTTTGAGAAGCAAGCTTTCCCTGGGAAAATATTTGTGTTGTGGTTTGATTTGCTTCTTTCTTTACTTGTTGTGATTGGCGATTGTGTTTATTTTCCGCAATTGATTTGTAGAACGATTTAGTGTCTTGCTTTAGTAGATCACATGATCAGATTGAATCCATTGATATACATATTGTTGGTATAATTTCTACATGGTATCAGAGCATAGGAAATCACTATAGTGAATAAGAAATTGAGTTTGTGACTAAATAGATTTCGAATTTTCAAAAGTATTCTTGGTGTGACAGGCAGATCAGGATCGAAATGGCTTTCAATGGCTTGAGATTGGAGTATGCAATCAAGGGAAGTTCCAATTATATTGCGTGGAAAGATAGGATGGAGGCAGTACTAGAGGAAAATGGGTTGAAATAATTCATTGATAATGACATTCCCAAACGCACTACAACAAATGCCACAAATCTTGATGCTTGGCGAAAGAAGGCTACAAGGGTGAGGAGGATCTTATTAGAGGGAGTACGAGACCACATTGTCTCAAGTCTCCATGGAAAAGTGACTCCATATGAAATGTGGAAGGCTTTGACATATCTATTTAAGAGTAGCAGTGACCACAGAAAATTGGCACTAAAGGACAAGCTTAGGAAAATCAAAATGGAGAAAGACGACACTATTATAAAATATATAAACAAGTTTTTCAAATGTCGAGATGAGCTTGGGAGAGTTGGAATTATTGTCGCAAATGATTACTTGGTGAGCCTAGCTCTTCTAGGCCTTCCCAAGAGTTGGAACAGTTATTAGGACTCTGTCAATGGGAGGGAGAATCTACTAGATTGGGAACAACTTTGGCCATATTTGGTGCAAGAAGAATTCAGGTGGAATACTAGGGATGGATCTTCATCTAAGACAGACGATGAAGAAAATTGCGCTTTGGATGGTAAGGCAAGTAAGGGGAAGGGAAAGAAATCCTATTCCAAATTTGAGTCCAGTGAAGAAGGCAAGGAGCGTGACATGTCCAGAGTGAAATGTTTTCACTGTCATGAGCATGGACATTATGCCACTAATTGTCCACAAAAGAAGAAGAACAAGAATGCGTTAGGATCTGCAGTTGGTGAGGATTTGGCCTCACAATTTGAGCTTAACCTCTCTCTCATTGCATGCATGGTGTCAAGTGCAATGGGATTAGTGTGGTACTTGGATAGTGGTGGATATTTCCACATGACGGGAGACAAAGAACATTTCAGTAGCTTGGAGGAGAAGGAACTTCAGATGCTGATGACAGGTGGTATAATGCTACTGGGATTGGTACAATTACCTTCCAGAGACAGTTAGGTAAACCATTCTTATTAAAATATGTAATGCATGTAACAAGCTTGAAAAATAATTTAGTTTTAGTCGCAATGTTGGAGGATAAAGGCTATGATGTGGTTTTCTATGGAGGGAAAGCTTTCCTTTGACACAAAGCCACAGGACAAGCCAAGAAGATTGGGATTCATGTGAAGAATCTCTATAAACTTGATGTAGATGGCTGCACAATATTGATGGGTAAGGCAAACAAAGTGGCGAGTTGAGATGAGGGTGAGTTATGGCACAAGAGATTGAGCCATCTACACCACAGAGCTTTGAAGGTCATGCAACATATTTCTACGAGGCTTCCAAAGGGTACTCTTGTGCATATAGACACATGCAAGGGATGTACCATGGGTAAGTGTGAGAAAGCCATGTAATTGTCCCTTGAGAGGGAGCTTGATTTGCATGCAGATGAGGAACTATTGGTTCCTAAGGATGAACCTCAAGATGTGGAGCAACCACAAGATGAAGATCATGGAGTGGTAGAAACCACTCATGCAGAGACCTCTGAGAGGGGGAAATTTTGAGCCAGATGGGCAGAGGGATTACATGCAGTTATACCTCCAGTTGTGAGGTGGGGCGATGTGCAAGATTAATCCCAAGAAGAAATTGGGCAAGATCCTAGAGATGGTGTGTCTCATGGATCGAACCTGGCTATGAGGAGCTTACAATAAAACAGTAGCAGGATCAGTTAGATTGATGTAGTCAAATTTCAGGAGGACACAAATCAGAGTGACGAATGTTGGATATTGGAGTGGAGATCAGAGTCGGCAGCAGTGCAGAGTGCATGGATATAGATGTTAGCAACGTAGGGAGTCCGTTAGACATGTGCAGTAGGTAGCAGTATTCTAAAGACTCTAATGACAGATGCATTATACTGGTTCAGTTGTTTGGAGGCTATTTAGTTTCATAAGTGTTTCATGTAAGAGTTTCATGTGCGAACAACACTAGAGGAGTGTTTCATGCAAAAATTGCATGTGTGAACAACACTAGAGAAGTGTTGCATGTGCGAACAACACTAGAGAAGTGTTGCATGTGCGAACAACACTAGAGAAGTGTTGCATGAAAAAATTGCATGTGCGAACAACAATAGATAAGTGTTGCATGCAAGAGTTACATGTCACATGAAAGAGGTGCATGTGTGCATGCAAGGACATTCCAGGGTACTGGATCGGGATAGATTTTATTCCTTTGTTGTTGAGAGGAAGCGTTGAAATTTGCAACAAGAAACAGTGAAATTGGCATCCAGAAACAACATGACAACACACACACACACACTAGTGTGGGACCACAGTTCATGTAGTGATGGGTCCTAGCGATACATTAGTGTACAATTCAATTTATTTAATAAATTGGAAATGTGTATAATTTAATTATCCCTTAATTAAATTGGACAATAAAAATGTAATCTTATCTCATCAACACTTGTAATAGTTAACTGAGTGTGCTAAGCTTAGTTAGCTCATGAATTTTGAGTTGAGGGTGGTTGGTGAGGAATGCAGATTGATTCTATGTGTTTTAGAGTTCAATATTGCAGTTAAGTGCACAAGTTTAATGCATGAGAAATCAATTAACTCAGTTAAGTGAGTTAAAGTCAATTGAACTAGTTGTAACTGTTTGTTACACTAGTGAGAGGTCAAGTGAATTAAATCAGATTTAATTCACATGCAATGATCTACCATGCAACTGATTATTTACTATTAATAGTTTCATGCATGTCAGTTCCAGTGGAGACCTAGTTGAGACAAAGGTTAAAGGGAAGTTGACAATAATTTGTGTTATTAGAAAACTGCCCAGATGCAGTGAAAACACCACAGGATTGCCCATGATACTTGCGCAGTTGAGAAAGGATGAAATTCCTAAGGAATAGGGATTGCATTCCTCATGAATTGCGTGAGCAAGTCAGGCTGAAGACAGGCTAAGAATTGGCTAAGTGTTGGCCCGATTTCATTTAGATCAGTGTGAGACGATTAGCAGAGTGCGAGAGACACTTGTGAGAAGAGTGCATTGTAATTGTTTCATGATTCCTTGGTGAATATACAATAGAGATAGAAGGGTTTTTAGAAAAAATCTTTCCTCGAGAAAATATCTATGTTGTGGTTTGATTTACTTCTTTCTTTACTTGTTGTGATTGACGATTGTGTTTATTTTCTGTAATTGATTTGTAGAAGGATTCAGTATATTTCTTTAGTAGATTGCATGATTGGATTGAATCCGTTGATATACATATTTTTTGTATAATTTCTACACACTGTGTAGAGGTTGCGCGAGCTAGGCGTGACAGGGCGTGATGACCCGAGCGACCCACCTGTGGCAAAGACATCTATGACAAAAGAATACACATTGGATGAGTTTATATGAATGGATAAGCAAAGTATCCTTGTTGGTCCGTTGTGCATATAGGTAACCAAGCTGACCCATGGGCATCGGCGAAGGGTCACGAATTATGGAAAATTGGACTGCAACTTAAGCTACAAATGCGAACGAGTTGAGGAGGTTCAAATAAAAACAATCATTCAAACACACATCACTTAGACAAGCTCCGAAGTATCTCAGTCAAGTGTGTGTGCCCGCAAGACGAGCGGATGAGCGAAAAAAACAAAGACTGAACGAGCGGGTCAAGTCGTGTCTTTTCATGAACATGTGCAGGGCATTGTGACCCAGTCGGGTTAGATCGTGCATGAAGGCATGTGTAACAGTGCGAAGGTGCATGCAGAGAAACTCGAGTTAGGTGTTTCAGGTGGACTGCAGAGGGTGTGCATGCAGAAAGGGTCGAAGTGGGTATATTCCTGAGTGAATTTCTAAATGTGTGTAGAACTTGAGGGTGTAGGTGACCCAGGTGACCTGCGTGCAGACCATGCATAGGTCGAGGGCGCCGGTGACCCCGGTGAGCCGGGTTGAACGTGTTCGTGGGAAGATGGTCGAAAACATATTTTGAGGAAAAATTTTGGGTTTCTCATGGATTTTTGAGTCAGTTATATTTAGCAAAAGATGAAACAAAGTGCCGAAGCACCGTTTAGCAAGAATTGTCCAACAATGGCGCTGAGGCTTCTCACCATCGTATGCACCTTAGAGGACCATTCTTTCTCAGACAGAACTCTTTCATGCTTTGCCCATCATATTGCCTCGCACGCAGAGACTATCACATGCTACAACAGAAAACAATCATTCGCTCAATTCACAGACTAAAACAGCCATGAACGCAACATGACAGCTTTAGATTTACAAAAATACCTTAACAAAAAAAGTTTGAAAAAACGCGCTATGTCCTCAAGCTCAGCTACTTGAAATTCAGAAGGGTACCTTAAATTTTAATGGAGTCCTTTGAAGAGTTGAAATATTCTGCTTCGGCAAGATCTCGAATTGCCCACTCCACAACGTAGTTCTTGGTTGAGATATACTGCTCCCATTTATAACCATTGATGGCGATGATCCCAAAGAAGCCACTCCCAGTGATGCCATGTTTCTCTTGAAGATTAGATTGAAATGATGTCTATGACAATTGAGATGAAGGTGAGATCTAAAGAAACTATGAAACTAAGCTTGCTTCAAACCAGCGGCCCTACAAACAGAACCATATATTGAGACGAATTCCAAGCTGCAAACCTACTCAGAGACAATTTCAAGGCGCAATGGAGTACAAGGATGAGGCCTGGCAGAAGAGATATAAATACCGCAGCTAAGGCCAATCTCGCAATCTAGGCCAAACAGAGAAATACAATGGTTCCAGAAATATGAAATTCACTGGAACTCTGATAGTTGCCCAAATTGGTGAAGGTGTGGGAGGCTCTGAGACCTATTTATTAGTACTATAAAATAAAAGCGTGTGGAAACGAAGAGTACTTTGTATACTTCATTCAAAGATTGCATCAATTTTCCTCCTTTTTCAACGTTTTCCTTATGTATGGGTGAGGGGCACGAACTCGTGCGTAAATGCCTTGAGATGCGTTTATTTGTCTTTTAGTGAATGAAACTAACCTCAATTTTCAGTAAGTTGCGAAATTTTTTCAGATTAATCACATAGCATTTTCTGGGATTAATCTGAAATTTTCATTTTATGCGATTGATTTGAGAAATTATGTGATTAATCACATAAAATGAAACAAGTTGCGAAATTTTAGGTTTAATCATATAGCATTTTTTTTTAAGATTAATCTGAAAATTTCATTTTATTTGATTAATTTGAGAAATTTTCAGATTAATTAAATAAGATGAAATTTTGTGTTTTTTTTTTTTACAAAAATATTTATGTGATTAATTAGAAAGTTTTATTTTATGTGATTAATCTGAAAATTTAAATTTTTTATTTTATGCTTAAAAATATAAAATTATATTAAAATATTAAAAATAAAAATGTCAAAAAGTCATAAGCATATATATTAACATATGATTAACGCAGATAACTTTACACACTCTTATTATTAGAGTATAATTTCACCACATATGGACAAACAAGTCCATTTCATTTTGCATGCAACATCCTCTCGTTGTAATGGGAGTTCTATAGGGTTCATCTTCTTTGAGATAGTTGTTTTCTCTTGAAATATTTTATGATAACAAACCATTTTCTTTGCCAAGCCCATTTATTGTAATATTTTTAATCTTTAATTCTTCATAAATATTGTAATTGTAATTAATTATGTTAATGATGCATGTATCAACAAGTAATTGTAATTGATTATGTTAATGATATATGTATGAACAAGCAAATGTAAATGAGTTAAAAGGTTCTGAACAAATGTAATTATATTTTAATAACAATTGATGAAGAGGTGGATCCCCATACTAACAATAAGATATTTGGCTAAGCCAGACATTCATAAGATCTAAGATTGTCAACTTCTCCCAAAAAAATATATAATGAGAAGGACGTGATAGTAATTTCCATATTTATAACAATAGTTGAGTTGTATCCCAATTGTCTTATCCAAGGAATGAGCAAATTACCACACAAAGATTTGTAATGAGGATAGGAGGATCTGACATGAAACCCATTAAGGAAGAAACCTGAAAATAAGAACAAGTAGAAAATAGAGAGACAAAAATTGGTAGTGGAAGTGTGAAAGACACTTGGAAGATAAATGTCTAATAATAATGCAAACTTACCCTTAAAACAAAAAAACAATAGATTCATATTCATATTATTTTTTAGCTTTAAATGTATTAAAAATAATTTTTTTTTATAACAGACGCTCCTTCTCTTTATATATATATTCATTTTATTAATAAACATTATATTTAAATCATCTTAATTTTAAACTTATATTAAACTTTATATTTAATCATTTTATTCAATACCAATTATATCTAATCCTAACTTATATATATATATAATTTTAAATGTATATTAAATTTAATCATTTTATTTAATACAAATTATATATATATAAAAGTTGTATGAGGATTTTAATAAAATTAACTTTAAGTATATTTTTATATAGAGAGATGTTAAATTTATATGTAATATAAATAATATATAAATAACCGCCATAAATTGATTTTAATTTTGGATCTACCAAATTTTTATAGTTTTGTATCTTAAGAGAGATCTCTCTTGGCATTTGGTACACCTAAAGATGAATCTATGTTGATAGTTTTCAATCAACATGAATCATAGACGTTTGATTTCACAAATATTAACTCTTCACAGGAGGGAATTTTTTGATAAAGTTCAACTTTTTGAACGACTGCGTTTATAGGTTTCAAAGAGGAGGTGTGATCTAATTTTCCTTGTTAGATCAGTTCCTCCATATTTGTCCTGATGATGAACCCCAATAGTGGGTTCGAAAAATTGACACCGAATAATTGTTATGTGATTATTCCGAAATAAGTTTTCAATCATTATGATTCACAAAATTTTGATTTCACAAATATTAGCCCTTCACGGGAGGGAATTTGTTGATAGAGTTCGACTTTTTGAACGACTGCGTTTACAGGTTTTGAAGAGGAGATTTGATCTAATTTTTCTTGTTAGATCAATTCCTTCATGACTAATCACGATGAATCCCAATAGTGAGTTCGAAATGTTATTTTAAATAGTACTATGTGATTATTCCAAAAACAGGTTTTCGGTCACTATGTTGATAGTATTTAAAACAATATGTATAATTTAATATAAAAATATTTTGTTTGTTTTGTTAAAAATGATACTTTTCACACAAAACGGTTGGATTTAATGGTGGAAAGCGATGATTTTTTCACCATTGGGAAAGGTTCAATTCCCATGAGGGATTCTTTGAAACCATGATGACACCTTGAGGTAGTGGTAGAATTGGTGGCATTTGGTATGGTTTCATGACCCGTGCACATATAAGTGGTTAAACTAGTGGCAGTTGATATGGTTTCAAGACCTGCACACACGTAAGTGGTCAAACTTATGGAAAATGATATGGTTTTGTGACCCATGCACACATATGTGATAGAATTGGTGGCAGTTGATATGGTTTCGTGACCCATGCACACATAAGTGTTCAAACTAGTGGTAATTGATATGGTTTCATGACCCGCACACACATTAATGGTCAAATTTATGGCAAATGATATTGTTTTGTGACTTGTGCACACATATGTGGTCGAACTAGTGGTAGTTAATATGGTTTACTTACTCGTGCACACATAAGTGGTCGAATTGGTGGAACCTGAAATGGTTTCATGACCTGTGCACACATAAGTGGTCGAATTGGTGGCAATTGATATGGTTTCGTGACCTGTGCAAACATAAGTGGTCGAAATGGTCGTAGTTGATATGGTTTCATGATTAGTGCATACATGTGGGGTCGAAATAGTGGCAATTGAAATTGTTTCGTGACCTGAGCATAGATAAGTGGTCGAATTGGTGGAAGTTGATATGGTTTCGTGATCCATGCACATATAAGTAAACATGATATGTTTTGTAACCGATGCACACATAAGTGAAACTGATATGGTTTCATGACCCATGCACATATAAGTAAACATGATATGGTTTTGTAACCGATGCACACATAAGTGAAACTGATATGGTTTCATGACCCATGCACATGTTTTGTAACTGGTACACATATAAGTGAAACTGATATGGTTTCATGACTCGTGCACAAATTAGTGGTCAAACTGGTGGAAATTGATATGGTTTCATGACTTGTGCAAACATAACTGAATCAAATCGAAAAATGGGTCTCCTAAGAAAAAAATTGACTATATCCTCCCCCTAAACAGTTATAATCACATGATATTACAAAAAAATAGGGCAATGTCCACATAAAAATTATTCTGATATAAAGTAGCAGCCATATCTAAAATTCTCAGTTAATGAGCATAATGCCTTCCTCCCTCACCAATCCATCCTCAATAAATCTAAAATGCATGAACCCAATAAGAACGTGAAGACCTTGTTTGGAGAGTACCTCTGCCACCACTATTTGCCTCTCGGTATATGTGTTGAAATGTAATAGTCTGAAATTCCTGTTTTAGCAACATAATACGATTCAACCAGAATTTGAGGTGAGATGGTGCAGAATTAGAAAGTCCCTAGATGCCATCAATGAGAGACTTTGAATCATCGTATATATGGATATGTTTTATTTTCTTTATTTCGGTGAACCATAGCAGCCTCCAAAGTGCCAAAAATTCATCTCTAGTGTTGGTTCCATTGCCACCCTACCATAAAATTTTGTAATAGGAACAAAGAGAAAACATGATCCAAGCTCCACAGCCACACATTCTAGCCTATGTGACCTATCAAACATACCTGCAGGAAAACATATATGGGTATGCGGTACCTGTGACCTGGTTCCTTAGTCCATTTGATCTTCACCTACCTATATGTCAACCCATGCCAGAATTTTGGAGCAGATGCGAACGATCTTGACTGATGTACCATTAAAAACACAATGGTTATGAGCTTTCCATAGCTCCCATATATTATAAAAAGGTATGCCCTTATTTTTCCCCTTTCTTGAGTTCCACCAACTGAGGCATTGTTCCATGGTAGTGAATACTCTAAAAGGGATTTTTAATGCATGGAAGACTTGGAACCAAACCTGCAAAGATACCAAACATTGGAGGAATAGGTGAAGGATAGATTCGATGGAACTAGTGCAGAGAGGACATCAACCCAGGCCCTGGTGGCCCCATTTCGGACAGGTTATCCCACATAAGAGTATTTTTGTTACAAACCAACCATATGTAGAGGATAATATTAATTGCAACTAACTCTTTCCAAGCAATAATAAACCAAAAAATGTTAGATAATGAAAAATAAAACATATAATATACCTGTAGACCTATGCTACCACCACAGAGCCCCGTTTTATTTTACCAAACCATGTGAGTTCATCTACCCTATCATCTTTGTATAAACCTGCCTTCTGAAGTTCCATCATAAAATATTTCCAAAAACTCGCTTGCGTCCTGACGAGTCCAATGTCATCAACTTCCCTCCAGACAGGGTATCAACCATTCCACCTCTTAATAATATGATTGAGAAATATTAGTCTCCTAGAGTGAAGTATGGTAAAATATTCATCTGGAAGTTCAATTGATGGCCTAACACCAAAAATTTGATCGATGCCGATTAAAATATCATTTTTGGATCCAAAAGACCATCTGAGAAGTTGAAAAAACCACCCTTTTATCTTATGAAAACTTTTCCATATGAAGGATCCCTTTCTAATACTAATATTTCCTTTTCTAAACCAATCCTCGAAGGCCAACTTCCTCAAGTATTTATATTTGATGATATCCTGCCAAATCCTGCTACCGAATAATGCCCTCCTAAGTGATTTAATAAGGAGGTCCCATCCAAAAATCTTCATATTCAATAATCCCCAACCTCCAAAATCCTTTGGCCTTGCAATCTTTTCCCAGGCGACTAAGTGATATTTATTTCTCTCTCTTGTACCAGACCAAAAGAAACATGTGACAATGGATTGAATCTTCTTTAAAATAGTCTTCAATAGTTAAAATAAATGGGACCAATATACTGATAATTGTTGTAAGACCAATTGGATCAGCGTATATCTCCCTCCCAAAGAGAGCCACCTGTGAGTCCATATGTCCAACCTATGTAGAAACTTGTTCAGGAGCCATGACCAGTCTTTGATCTTATAATTGTTTGATTTCAAATGATATCCCAAATAGGTCATACCGTCCTCCATATTATTAATCCCAACCCTGAATAAATTATCAATGTATTCTATCTCCCCCACCTCCCCATTAGAATAAAAAATAAAAGATTTTTTACCATTAGCTATTAGACCTAAAGCCTCCCCAAACCTCTTAATAATATCATGTAAAGTGTTCCATTGGGCTCTTGAAACCTGTCCAAAAGTGGAAGCATCATCTAAAAGGAACAAATGAGAAACATCCATACTATTTTACATATTAATACCTCTGAATGTGTTGAGATTTATAGCCTTCCTAATCTTTAGGCTAAGGCCATCCATGAACATAATGAAAAGTAAGGGTGAAAGAGAGCACCCTTGTCTTAATCCTCTACTGACATGGAATAACGTCGATGGAAAACCATTTATTATTACAACAAAATTGGTTGAAGTGACGCAATCCATGATCCAATCTACAATGCGAACATCCAATCCCACCTTAGTAAGAATGAGGCAAAGAAATACCCAATCAACGCAATCATAAGCCTTTTGAAAATATAATTTCAAGATCACTACTTCCATCCTTTTAGTGTGATTGGAGTGTAAACACTCCTAAGAAATGGAAATGGCATCATGTATCAACCTATTTGACAAAAAATCAAAATGCTCACGAGTGATGTGATTCGAGAGTTTAGCTTTGATGTGACCGACAATCACTTTTGAGATTATTTTATAGGAGATGTTACGCATAGAGATGGGTGTGAAGTCCAGAAAAGAAGAGGGATGCGAGGATTAAGGGATGAGAGAAAAAATGTAGAATTAACGTATCCAGAGATATGGCCTGATATAGAGGATTCCTCCACCATGTCTAGAATATTCTTTCTCATCAAGTCAAAAAAATGTATAAACAGTTCTACAGTCCAATCATCAAGTCCTCGGCATTTATCCTCTGAGAAGGATTTTAGGACAATTTGAATTTCCTCCATCGAGATCGGGAAATATATGATCTTATTATCAACATCTGAGAACATGTTAGGTTACTCCTTAATCCCCCATAATAGGTCTTCTATATTAACACCATCCCGCACAGAGAGGAATTTCTCAAAATGTTTTACCGCCTCCCTCTGAATCTAAACATTAGAGTATACAGTATCTACGCATTCAAACTTAATGTCCCAAATCATATTCATATTCCTCCTATGGTTCACATATTGATGAAAAAATTGAGTGTTTTGGTCGCCTTCCTTTAACCAAATATCCCTTCTCTTAAGGCGCCATGTTGTCTCCTGTATCTTTAAAAACAAAATTCTTATTTTCCTCTTGTTTTTAAGTCTTGTTAAGATTGTTGTGGAGGGGGTGGTATTTTTAAGGGCACTCCCCAATCTTCTGATTTCCTCAATAATATCTTGTAATTCCCATTTTAACTAGTGTTTTTTATAGTCTTCCCAAATATGGACTTGAATTTTCAAGGTTTATAGTTTCTTAGACATCAAAGCCATTGCAGAAATTCTTGGCGCTCCCTAAGCAAAAATCTAGATAGAATTAACCATATTATTAAAATATGCACCCTCTGACCATACCTAATTGAACTTAAAAAGGTAAGAAATTAACCGAAATTCCTTTACATATTATTTCTATGCTTGAAGAGAAGTGAGAGAAGCATTCTTAGATCACCGTAGTTTTGCTACCTTAATAGGTGAAGAAGGTTCGTAGTGTGAGAGATGAAAATTAGAATGGATTTGGGTACAAGTTGGGAAATACAAGAGAAAGTGATTTTCATCTTCAACCATATTAGTATCTCATAGGTTACACACTATTTCTTCCCTTGGAATTTTGAGAGTATACCAACCCCCACTTTCACTACGACACTCATGAGAATTAGTTCTTAGTCAAGATACATAAATAATTCTATCTTTCAAGATTGTGGTTGGTCACATCCTTATAATATCTTTGTTTCCTTTTTCCCTATAACTCTTTATTGCTCCATAAATTATCCTTAAATTTGGAAGTAATAATATTTTTAATATTATCCTTACTATGCCAAATGATCTTCTCCTTTATCCCCCTAATGGTCTAGCCAAGATTGGGCATCCTTATGCCATCCTCGCTTTAGCTGAAGGTGGGGATTTTAGCTAAATTTAGAAGCAATTTTAGGAAACCTCTTGGCTTCCATGTTGTATAACTTCATCTTATACATTATATACCTAGTCATATCCATGCTTTTATTTCAGTAGGGGAAAGACTAGCTTCAATCAGGAAGATAAGGTAATCAATACATCCTTTAATATTAAAGTTGTAGTCTATAAAATGCTTTTGAATCTGCTCAATATTCCTTCATGATTATTCGGATATATATCAACTCCAAACCTCACATCCATATAAAATAACATATAATTAAAAATATAAATATTTATATGTATAAATATGTTAAACATATATATAATATAAATAGTATGAGGGATTGTTAAGTAAGTCATTCATCTATGACCATTTCCATGAGAGGTAGCGATACTTGACTAATTTCTCATGATTTTTGAATAGTCCACTTAGCACTCATTGCATCGGGTGATGCTCACAGGGGTGAAGAAGTGGGATTGAAACTAGTGAAATGAATCACATAGCGTCAATCATCACTTCTGGGGCTTGCACCTGGTAACAAGGACTTCTTGAGAGGTCACCCATCCCATAACGCCTCTCGCTCAAGCACGCTTAGTTGTGGAGTTTTCCCCACAATCAAGCCCACTTAGCTTGCTACACCATTTGAAAAAAATTAGCAAGTATTGTGCCTCATGAACCATTCAAATAGAGCTCCCTTTACTCTTTGTATTTAAGTATGAGGGGTTTCCGTAGTTGATTCCCAAAAATGATATTTAATATAATGCACTGCAGAAACCCCTCATACTTAAATAAAAATAATGAAGGGAGCTATACTTGAATAGTTCATGAGGCATAATACGTGTTAAGGTTTTGCAAATGGGGTAGCAAGCTAAGTGGGCTTGATTGTGGGGAAAACTCCAGAGTTAAGCGCACTTGAGCCAGAGGCATTCTGGGATGGGTGACCTCCCGGAAAGTCCTAGTTACTGGGTGCAAACCCCATAAGTGATGATTGACGCTATGTGATTCATTTCACTAGTTTCAATTCCACTTCTTCACCCCTGTGAGCATCACTCGATGCAATGAGTGCTAAGTGGACTATTCAAAAATCATGAGAAATTAGTTAGTTACGACTAATTCTCATGGAAATGGTCATAGATGAATGACTTACTTAATGGAGTTGATTCCCAAAAATGATATCTAATATAAATAGTAGTTATAAATTAAGGTCAATTTACCATATAATTAAAATAATGTTTTATATCGGTAGTCATTATATGTTAAAAATTCACATTTTAACTTAAAGTATATAAAAATTTAATATTTAAAATAAACCACTTATATATGTGGACCTTATGTAAATATAAATAGTTATGTCCATATGTGTCTATTTTGAAATAGGGCTTTCAAAATTTTAATTTAATTATCAATAATTATTAGGCGGATGGTAGAGATTTAAATCAAATGTTGAGATTTATTTTGAAAGTAGATGTGTTTTCTATGCATTTGATTAAATTAATTAATTTAAAAAAATAACATATGAAGAATTGTCAGATGAAATGAATTATGGTTTTTAAGCATGCTGTATTAATGAACCATGGTTTACTCTAGGGTAAATTGGAGAATGCATATATGGTTAACTCAAATATTATTATTTTTATAAATAATAATAATAATAATTAACGTTATAATTTAGTAAGCTTTTACGATTTTTCAATCTTACAAATGTGATATGTGTCATGAAGTAAATGTTTTGATGTTTACATGGATTGATGTCTATCGCATTTGTTAGTCATTTAAGTTATATGGTTGTAACAACATTATTAATAATCACCATAAATCCATCTTAACTTCACATCTACCAAGCGTTCAAAGGAATCAAATCACTCTAGGTGCAAACGTTTTCTCAAGTTTTGTAATAAAAAAGAGGTGCATCTTAAGAGATTTTTCAATACAACTAAGTCATTTTAACAATTAACTTTTACATTTATATGTATTTGGTGTGAATACCAATTTTTCATATTATTTTTAAAAAAGTACATCCAACTCTTTTAATAATTAACTATATATTTACATTAGACGATAATTTATTAATAACATATTTAAGATTATTTTTTAAAATTTTAAATTTTTTTTATTTTATATTAAACAAAAAAATTCATGGGTACAATGTTGTATATTTCATATGAGGAATTTAATTATACCGCATAGTCTAAAGAGACGATGTTTTCGTCTAGAAACCAATGGAATTTTGGGCATAAATTTGATAAAATTTGGCGGAAATTTTTGGAAATCTAGGTTATAACTGTCAAGCTTCAAGATTTTTGGTGCCACAGGGGTGATGGTGTTGAATCCATTTCCACCAAAAGAAGATTCAAAAACTCCACACAACTTGATTTTTTGTAAAAAAAATGGCTATATTCTAGTGAAAAATTATCATTCGAGTGAAATTGTCACTTCAATAGACAATGCGTAAGTTTATTGTCAATACTTGTTATGTCACTCGCAGGAATTGACAACTTAGGTGGGGAGAATTTCATTCCTTCCTTCCAACCACGTGAAATAACCCCAATTGACGCGTGCACACATACTCAATTATTTATTTCATAAAACTTACTTTTTCATTTACATTTCAAAATTATTTATTTAAAAAAAAAAACTAAACTTCTATCTAGTTGTCTTTAAGTGCGACATTTTGAAAAGTTTTCTAATTTATTTTCTGATTTAATTTCTCTAAAATCCCCCAAGAATTCATTGAAATCACAATTTTGACTAGTGAACTTTGCACAATCTATGTGCCCTAAGAATTTTTCAAGATGCTTAATCTATATATACAGTAAAAAAAACCAATTTAAACAACACAAATCAAGATCTAACGTCATATTTTTTCATCAAATTTCAACCAAAAATCAGAAATCTGTCACGAAATCTAAAAAATCCCTTGCAACAACTTAAAAAAATATCCGACAACAACTCCAAAAAAAAAAGAATAATGACTAACACCAATTTCTATACCAAATAATAGAGACATACAACGTGTGGACTTTTTACTCCACCCCCAAGTTCACATGATGGAGATGTACGAGAAAGTCACCACATGGGACTATGAAATCAGCTTACTTTTGTTTTTAATTCCCTTCCCATACGACAATCTAAAGCATCTTCCAAGACGTCGAATATATAAACTCATACCATGGAGTTTCATGATAGAATAATTAAATGTGTCAAAATCAACATATTTGAACTATACACAAATTATAATTATGTCATGCAATTTGATCATTGTTGTCTCTAATGATAGGATAATTAAATAGTGCCGGTGTCAATGCAAGCAAGTTTGAAGTCTAAACAATGTATGTCAGGTAGTCTAATCAATGTTGTCTCTAATTGAAAATGTGAGGTGTCATTCAAAGGTGTGTTAAATCCTTAGTAAAAGTGTATAAATATAAATGTTTTAGTGATATCTCTAAATTATATTATATTATTTTATTTCTTATTAAATTAGTTATATTTAAAAATAAAAGTAGGTAAAGAAGATTGAAAGGGATTTGAATTTTTCTAATTTATTATTATTAAAATGTGATAAAAAAATTTAAAATTTTACTTTTGAATTTAATAAAATTATTATTTCTAGCTAACAAAATTTTTAATATTCTAAAATTAATTAGATATATATAATATTAATATTTAATATATATATATATATATATATATATATATATATATATATGTATATGAATGAATAGAGTCTAGGTTTTCAGGCTTTTCTGGGTTTTTTTTCATTTTTGTGACCTGGGATGAACGTGTTTGTGAGCAGAAGGTCAAAAACACATTTTGACGAGAAATTTGGGGTTTCTCATGGATTGTTGAGTTGTTGGAGAGCATTGTAGCTCAAGCCAAAACACAAGTGATGATGCACACTTTAGCAAGAAGTGCAAGTGGCTTGCACAGGCTTGGTATTGTATGATATTGTAAAATTGTACATTTGTTTATGAAACATAATATCGGGCAGACTCATATTCGGGAGTCTCCCCTCCCTTGTATGAATGGGCATACATGGTGATATATATTGATGTTTATGGTTATTGTATTTATTTCCGCTGCATAATTGAAAGAACACTTGAAGATAAATTAACTAAGTGTTGAAGATAGGCATAGTCTACTTGCTTGAGTATTGTAAAAAGAAAAAGTGAGGTAGTGGCGCACCTGCTATATGTGGTTGAAAGAGTACCACAAGTATAGGGTCGTGACAGGTGGTATCAGAGCCTTGTTCTGAAGTGGCTTGTTGAAGGACTGATCCCACTACTACTTCGTGACAGTTGGTATCAGAGGTTGATTCAGGGCGAGTCGAGCTGCATTGATTCGGATTTATGCAGGAACGCAATAGAATATAGAAATAACCATAAACATAGAGACGCAACGGAAATAATGCTTCATTTCATTAATATCAAATAACAGAAATATCCTTACAGACATAATGGAAATAAAATAGTTAGGGTGCTAGTAGCGAATCTCTGAGAAGAGATGTGGCGGCTACAGACCTCTGAATTGTGTTGCAATGAGGCTCGAGGGCCTATTTATTATTGAGAAACAATGGAGAACTCTAAACGTCCAAAAACATAACCCTAGGAGATGAAGCACCAAAACTATGGGCCCCGTTTGGGTAAATTGGTGTTTCAACTTCCCGGGGACGTAACTTCGGCATATGATATTTGTTTGACGCGTGTGATATGTTAGTCATCAATATTTTTCACTTGTTGGTGATGACTAGTTGTTACAGCCAAGTTTTCTAGCAGCTGATCTCAAAATGTGTCAAATTTGCCAGCTGGAAAACACCCATAAACATTTTTTTCCTCCTACCTTTTCAATCAGCCCATGACAAGATAAAACCTCATTGTCAAGCCCTATCTAGCCTCAGCCATACTAGCTTGTCCATCAGCTCCAAAGAAAACAATCCAAATCTGTCCAATAAGTCTCCCCTAAGTTAGATAGTGGCGCTTTAGGAATTTCTCCCTTGGAAAACTATCCTAAAGCCAAAGAACCTCTATCTATTATCAACCAGTCCTAACAAACCTTCCTATTCTGCAAATAAAGTTTGGTTACACCCTTAAGTCGCGCCACTAACAAGCCTTGAAGTCTCAGCAATGCATATGCCATAGGTCAAACTGATATTAGGTGGTTTTACAGTGTTTTAATGGATCGTTCAAGAACAGAAGTGTACCAGTATTCCAGAAGACAGTATTAAACTCAACATGAGAAGACAACTGCTTCTCATGTGGTTTTGAGCCTGGGATGCAGCTACAAGGCAGAGAGTTATTTCATTAAGCTCCTGCAATCACAATCAAAGGTTAGTGAATTATAAATGACAAGAAATGCTTTGCAGATACTAGCCAAATTGCTTGTGATGTCTAAAGAGGCGCAAAGGTATTTGGAAAGTAGAATTACATGTCTCAGAGAAATGCCCATCATGACTTATTGTCAGTTTGTCATCTTCGTTTGCTCAAGCATGAATAGGCAGTAAAAGGAAAGATGGAACTGTTTAAAAGATGATGAAATGGCATCACTAAGAAAACCTCGTCCATACATGGGCAGAGGGTTGAAGACTGAGAGAACCTCCTTCATTTTACAAGCAGAGGGTTTGGCACTGTGATAAAGGCCTCCTTCATCTATAAGCAGAGGGCCAGGGACATAGATTGATTTTAGGGTTTTCACTAATTGAAAGGCAAGATTTTAGGTGCAGTGGGAAAGAAACTGAAGGTTTCTGAATAGAAAATGGTGTTAAAAGCAGAGGCAAAGAAGTGGTGCTTCAAAGAGGTGTTTACATGAGTTTCACTATTAAAACACAGAATTGAAATACAGTGTGAAGCTAATTGGGTGATTATGAATGAGGAAATATTGTTAAGCAAATGGCCAAGGAAGTAAAACAGTCTTGGTCTCAAACTGACTTCTGCCACCAAATACAAAGAAAACCACTAACAGTGTGTTCATAAACCTTCTTCACTTGATTAAAACAGGGGTTGAAAATAACCCAGGCATTTTTCAAAAATAGGCCTCCTTCATAACAAGTAGAAGGCTCACCATTGTGTAAAGGTGAAGAGCATTCATTTTCAGTATGGCTTAGATTTCAAAGGGACTGCTGTCAAAATGGTAAAATGAATGATAAATTCATTATTCTTGTAGACTTCCTTCACAAAAGAACAAAGGGACAGTTTTCCAATTTTACATTTTAAACTTCAGCTTACCATCCCCTGTTATATCTCCGTAAAAGTTGAAGACTGGAATTACTTTGTCAATCTAAGGTTAGTCAGTTGCCTTGATGATGGAGAATTTTTGTAATAGAGTTTTTCACTTACAGTTTCAAATGAATTTTTTCACCCACAGTCAAAAGAAAGGCTCAAAGAGCACCTAACAGTTCAATCAACTTCACAGTGGGCATGATCATTTTCAAAACATCAGGAGCAGAGACTGTCAAAATAAGTTTCAAAGTAGTGATTTATCTCCTTGCAAGAATGTCAAAGAAAGCCTCACATATCATTGATGTGTCTTTCAACAGAGTTTCTTTTTCAATGAGAAATAGTGAAGAGGCAATAGAAGAGTATTGCCTTATTGAGAAAAACACTGAGAGAGATGTTGGCCTTCAAAATGGCTTTCTCACTTTGAAAAGGGGTCACATGTATGAGGATCTCCAAAAAGTCATCCACAGCACTTTAAAGAGTCTTGGTCGAAATATTGGGTTTGTTATATTTTGAAGATTATAAATGATAAATTCAGGCTTCATTTTTTTTGTTTTACAACCAATACCTCTTGCAAAAAGGCTTCAAAACCCTCATAAAGCATTGCAAAGCCAATTGGCCTTTTCACCTTTAAGAGGATAGGAGACTGTTGCAAACCCATTTTCAAGTTTCAAAAGCATTCACAAACGTTGCTCCTAGCCATCCGCTGAAGAGAACAAGGATATTTCAAGCGAAATTGCAGAGTTTTGAAGTTTGAAGCCCGCGCGGAACGCCTGGAAAAGCGCGCGGTGCATTCAGGAGCAAAAAAACACGGGCCTTACACTACTGCACGGTGCGCCTGTAGCGGCGCACGACGCGCCTGTGCGCGCGGTCACAACTGCCCGAAGGCCAACCCGACACCCCTTTTGCTATGCGACGCTCTTCCTTTTGAACGTGCCACGCCTATTGAAAGATCAAAACACCTTCAAAAGCTTCTCTGAAGCTGCCCAATGATCAACGAAAGCCCGTGAAAAGTTTGCAAGGTACTTTTCATTACTCCTTGCTAGTTTTTGAAAATCTGAAGGGGGTGACAGAGTGTTTTTCTCCAAGGGAGAAACAATGCTAGGAGAGCAAATTGTTTAATCAAAATCCGAGGTCTTTGTTGCCATAATTGCCCAAGATTAGTATAATAAAAAGGGATGTGTTTGCATTAGTTTCAAAAGGCCTAAAACTTCCCTCAAAAACAATGATAAGCCATAACACTAATTGCAAGGAAAAACACAGTGGTAGAGGGTTTTCAAGTTGTTGAAGGTGTCCCGGCAAGGGTGAAAACAAAATTAATCCCTATTGGCAAAACTAAGGTCAAAACAATGTTTGTAAAAGGAAAGCAGTGAGCTTAAGGTCAAAACAGTGTTTAAAGGGTGAGGATTTTGGGCCAAAATTAAAAGGTGCTACTGCTATAAATGCCAAGAGAGAGAGATTGATTAGAGGGCAGTGTTTCTGAGCAAACTCAGAGCTTTCTATTGCTATTATTGTTACACACTTTTACATTGTTGGGTGGATATTTAAAACCATCTAAAAAGACCCTAACTGCCTTCAAAAAACATTGGTGTCATAGCAGTGGTGAAAACAATGTTTGTGAAGGGAAAATAGTAGTCCTAAGGTGAACACAATTTTATAAGGTGAAAGTTTGACCATTATAAAATGCCTCCTCTGTGTTATAAAATAACAAACTAGTGCTGCCTCCTTTTTCCCATAAAGCAGACTATGGTGAAAGATATTTTAACTCAATTTGAAGGTGTCTTTGTCTACTTGTGTGTGAGAAACAGTGAATACAAGAAGAGTGTTTTTGATTGGGAGGGGTGTTTTGTCTTTGTCTAAATACAAGGCTATCTTGTTTATACCAAAACACAAAGGATCCTTGTGACCTTACCCAAACACAGTAACAATTTGACTGTGTGCTTTTTATTTATTTTTTGATAACTATTTGTTGATTGGCATAAAAAGAGACAAAACAGTGATTTGTAAGGAGCAGAAAGTTGGTGTTAAAGAACCATTTCACACAGCATTTGAAGCAGTTTGCCTTGGTCAAATAGTGACTAACAAGGAGGATAGAGGTGTGCGCTTGAGAAAACATTCCAAAGGCCATTTGAGACAGCTTGGTGTTGCAGAAAACATTCAAAACAAGATGCCTCCCAGGCAAGACAGTAGGAGTGGCCTGCACAAGAGATTTGAGCCTGTTTCCACTGAAGAAGTGAATGCCCATCCATCAGTCTTGTTTAATTTCCATGAGGTTAGGTGTCTATATTTTTTCCAAAGAGTGCAAGAGGTGAAGAGATATTCCCCTTTGACACATATTTGTGCTTTGAGGTTTCAAGAGAAACATTTTCAGCTGGCAGGCCTAGATTTCAAATTCTCTCCAAGGTCCATCTCCGAGGCCACTAAAATCCCTTATTTCGGGGAGAAGTGGTTTAAACAAAGCCACCTGGACTCAGAAGAATACAAGCCTTTTCTGAAGCTTGAGCATAGAGATTCATGTCCATCCATTTTCCCCTTGTCATATCTTTTGACTAGCTACGCCCCCCTCATGAAGATCATCATGAAATACTTCACTTGCGAGGGAAGATTCTCCTGAGTCTATGCCTATCATATCCGGTTGCTCATGCATTTCACAAGGGCCAAATTGCTAAATCTCCCTTTCTTCCTACATATAAGTCTTGAGAAAATGGCCTCCACCGTTCAGAAAAAGCCTCCTTTTCAGCAGACAGCCTACCTCTTCCATCACTCCCTCATCAAAGTTATCATCCTTCATCAGCTTGAGAAGAGGTAGGTCTCTTGGGATACTTTCATACATCTCCTTCACCTTCTACTCACCATCCTTCGCCTTCTTCTAGCAAACCTATTCCCAAGAAGCTCAAGTTTACCATGGAACAAGCAAAAGAGCATGATGAGGAAGAAGAGAATGAACAAGAAAAGGAAAGTGATGATGAGCAGCAGCATGATGAAACAGGGCAGCAAGGGGATGATGAGGAAGATGATGATGAGCAGCATCATAGTGAAACAGGGCAGCAAGGGGCAAAACAATACAGTGAGGCAGAATAGCAAGGGGAAGAAGGGCATGATGAAAAGAGACATGATGATAAACAGCAGACTCCTGAAGATGATGAAGGGTAGCATGATAAAGATGTGCAACACAGTGAAGGTGAGCAGTCTCATAAAGATGACGAACAGAGGCAGCCACAGCATGATGAATAGCAGCCTCATGATGATGAACAACAGCCTCATAAAAAGGAACAGCAGCCTCATGAAGAAGAGGGGCAGCATGATGAAAAGGTGCAACACTGTGAGGAGGACAGCCCTCATTAGGGGAATTTTGAGGTCTAAAATGGGCCTCCTAAGGAAATTATAAAATAATAGTGGAAAAAATCTAATAAGATTTGATGACATCATCAAATTTTAGAGGGAAAAATGAAAAAACTACTTTTTCAATTAATATTTTCAACTTATCTCCCAAAGTTTTTACTGCCTCAAAGCGAGAGTACCAAGTTGAGTGTGAATTTAATTCCTCATCCAAGGCACGATGTTGCATACTTTCGATGGGTCCTACTACACGAAAAATGAGAAATACATAAAAAAACGTGATTACAATCACATTTTTTTTATGTATTTCTCATTTTTCATGTAGAAGAGTTCATCGAAAGTATGCAACATGGGTACTCCTTGATGAGGAATTAAATTCCGCATCCAACGAGTACTCCCGCTCGAAATTTGAGTAAAAATTTCGGGAGATAAGTTTAAAATACGAGTTGAAAAAGTAGTTTTATTATTTTATTATTTTTTAATATTTTTACTTTTTTACTCCAAAAATGGTGAATCATCCATTATGGATGACATCATCATCTTGAATCCTATTGGTTGTTATAAAGTTTATTTTTGTTGCACATTTTTCTTATGAGGCCCATTTTAGACCTCAAAATTCCCCTAATGAAAACAGAAATGCAAAAAGACAGTCAAGGCATCCATGAATAAATCCAAGACAGTGGCAAGAATGATGAGAAAATTAGCAAGGGTAAAGAGCCAATGGAGCATGTGCTAGCTGCCTCTCTTAGGCAAGGGGCCATGCTCTCTTCTCCGAAAGTGGCCAAACTCCGGACATCAAGGAAAAAGGTGCCTAGAGTTGTAACTCCAAATGTGACTAGGGCCCTCCGAAGCAAGGGAAATTTTCCCAAGAAGCCCATTGTTGAATTTTTCAAGAGAGGGAGGACTAAAATAGCCACTCAAAGCAAAGGAAAGGAAAAAGAAGAGAGCAGTTATGAAAAGGAAAGGGAATTCAACATCATTCAAATCCAAAGTGATGATAGTGAAAATGAAGCCCAGATCCTTGAAACTCTCTTGATCAATAGGGAAAGCCAAATTGGTGCTTTGAGGACTGATCTTGAGAGGGTTAGAAACTTTAATCACTTTTTGCAAGTTCAAAACAAATAGATGAGTGTCCATATGGCCGTATATGAGACACGTGCAATCAAATACAAAAGAGAGGCCTCCAAAGCACAAATGAGATTGGAAGAACTCATGGGTGAGTTCGATGAGAGCGAAGGCAAATATCAGCCCAGGCGAAAGAGGCCAAGAACCATGGGGCTCAAAAAGGCCCTTGAGAAACAAAAGGAAGAAGAAGATGCCTTTCTCCAATCTACCCCTCTCACTACATTGTTCGAACAAGAGATAGAGAACAATCGGGAAGCATGGCTTGAGAGAGTTAATGATCACTTGGAGAATAAATTGGAGAAGGCAACTAGAGACTTGGACCTTCAACGGAGGATGACAGGGCATTATAAAAAGCTCAATCAGTTTGCCCGGCGGAAATTGAAGCCCGCTCAGGAAAAACTCAAGGAGGCTAAAGGGAAGGGCCCGACACTAAAATCGAGGAAAGACACCTCAAAGCTCCAAATTTTGGCTTCAGCTTCACAACATGTTTCTGAGAACCCTTGAGGGTCATGCTCGCCAAATTTGGGCGAAATTTGACAAATTTTGGTTTTTTGTCATGTTTGGGTTTTTTGCTAACACTCATGGGCATCGCCATTTCAGTTTGGGGCATCCTAAAAGGATGAGAATGGTATCATTGGATGCCATAATTTCAGGGGCACATACTCGGCGATTTTCAGATCAATTGAAGATCATTTTCTCCCCCAAAATGGCGAAAAACACTCGCGTTTTCTACACTCTGCCCCATTTATCAGCAAGGCCTATTTTTTGATTTTTTACACATAGGTCTATTTTTGGAGGAATTCCAGGCATCAAATTGGGAAAATTCAAGTTTTTCCAGAAATTAGACACTCTTATATTTCCAACGAGCCATCACGGGCCTCGTTTCGACATCGGGAAGACCTCCAAAGGTTGCCGGCAAGTCAGGGGACTTTCTGTTGATGTATTTTTTGCGTATTTTTGTAAAACTTGAACCTTTCAAAAGTGAATTTTCCTCATGTGCGTTTAGCTATTTTTGTGCATGGTTAGTTATGAAAAGTCAATATATTTCCCTTTTTTAGCATTTTTGAGATATTTTATTAGATATTTTGTGCCTTGGGCTTTGCAAAGCCTCAAGGACAAAATCAGATATTTTGGATAGGCCAATGAAGTTGCAAGTTGAACCAAGAGGTTTTCCTCACTTTGGCCTATATATTCCAAAGGCTTTCATTGTAAACAAGGCTAAACTTGATGAATAGAAGCAATATATGGTCATATAAGCTTTGGAAGAAATACTTGTCTCATGCTTTTGGATAGTTTCTTGGATGTTTCTTGGATGATGAAAGAGGATTGTTCTTGGATTCCATGACTTGGTAGAATGGTATAGTGTCTCTCTCTCTGTTTTGTTTCTTAGTTTTCATTCATAATTCCATGTTCTTGCTTGCTATAAGACAGTAGAGAGAATAGATTTGAGACATGCCCTTGGAGGCACCTTGTTGTGTAACCAACTCAAAAAGAGAAGAAAATAGATATAAACGCCTTAGAAATGAGCCACTTCGAGGGGGCAACCTCCAATACATTACATAAATGAAAAATTCTTGGATGATACAATTCACAAAACCTCCTTTCTATATATAGGAGTCCATGGGGCCATAATGTAATCCTAGTGGGCCACAATGTAATCCTAGCCGACCTAAAAATAATAATTTAAGGGCACAATAATAACAAAATGGGGTTACAAGGGTACAATAATAACAATAAGGGGTTTACACTAACAATAATAAGGGGCTATACTAGTGATATAGGGACCTAACATGCCCCTCTCCTTCAAAAAAGTGTTGTCCTCAACACTTGAGTAGCTCCGGGTGCTTCTGTATAAAATTCTCATCCTTCCATGTAGAATCTTCAGTGGGTAAGTTCTTCCACTTGATGAGATACTCTGAAATTGATCGATTCCGTAGTTGTCGAGTTCTTTTTTCCATGACTGCTTCAGGTTCCAATATGACTTTCCCTTCCCCATCAAGTTCTGGCAATACTGTTTGAACTGGAAGATTTTCACCTATAACCTTCTTTAAGCATGAAACATGGAAAACTGGATGTACTCGCTAAGAAGCAGGAAGCTCCAATTTGTATGCCATAGTACCAATCTTTTGCAACACCTTGTAAGGACCATAGTACTTTGGCGATAATTTATTATCCTTCTTTGCTTGCTTGAGGGACACTTGTTTGTATGGTTGTAGCCGTAAAAATACCCAATCTCCTACATCAAAACTTCTCTCACTACGATGTTGATCTGCCTGTTGTTTCATTCGATTTTGTGCCAAATTCAGGTTATCCTTTAAGAGTTGGAGAACTTCTTGCCGATGCTCGATGTGATCTTCAACTGCTTGAACCTTCAAATTTTCCCTTAAAGATGATGTGATGGATGGTGGATGATATCCATAAAGTGCCATAAATGGGGTCATTTTTGCTGCAGCATGGAAGGAAGTGTTATACCACCATTCAGCAAGAGGTAACCACTTGACCCATTGTGTTTGTTTATCAGATACAAAACAACGAAGATATCCTTCCAACATTTATTTACTATCTCACTTTGACCATCAGATTGAGGATGATAAGATGAGCTATGAGCTAATTGAGTACCCAAACAAGAAAATAACTCCGTCCAAAAATTTCCAGTAAAAATGGGATCTCTGCCGCTCACAATAACCCTTGGGCTTCCATGTAGCTTTTGAATTCTGTCCATAAATGTAGTAGCAACTGTACTTGCTTTAAATGGATGAGATAATGCACAAAAGTGTGCATACTTGGTAAGTCTATCAACCACCACCATGATGACACTCTTTCCTTCGGACTTAGGTAAACCTGTGATAAAATCCATTGAAATTTCCTCCCAACGTTGACTTGGAATGGATAAAGGTTGTAGAAGTCCTGGGGTCTTAATTGTTTCCACTTTATTCTGCTGGCAAACCAAACATTCCGCCACAAACTTTCAAATATCAGATTTAAGGCCATCCCAAAAAAATTCTTTCTTCACCCTGTGGTAAGTTTTTAAAAATCCTGAGTGTCCTCCTAAAGGAGAAGTGTGCAATTCCAGAAAAATCTTTTGTTTTAGTTGGGAATTCTTACAAAGATATAAGCGATCTTTGTACCATAAGGAATCATTTTTCCAACTAAATGTATCAGATGTACTAGGATCTTGCCGCAACTTTTGAATGAGTGTCCATACATCTTTGTCCTTCTTCCATTCATCTCTTGCTTCAGTTATCCAATCTGGTTGGATAATAGAAATGGCACAAAGCAATGCTTCCACCTCTTCATTCTTTCTTGAGAGTGCATCCGCAACAACATTCAGCTTTCCTTTTTTGTAGATTATTTCAAAGTCATAACCCAACATCTTTGTGACCCATTTTTGTTGTTCTTCTGACGATAGTCTTTGTTCCAAAAAGTGTTTAAGACTATCATGATCACTTTTTACCTTGAAGTGTCTTCCCATTAGGTAAGTTCGCCATTTCTTTAGTGCATGTAGTATTGCTAACATTTCCTTCTCATAAATAGGTTTCTGTAAATACTTTCCCTTGATTGGACGACTTTCAAAAGCAATGGGTCTTCCTTCCTGCATTAAAACTGCACCAATTCCATTTCCTGAGGCATCACATTCCACAATAAAGGTTTTTGTGAAGTCTGGTGTAGCTAAGACCAGTGCTAGGCACATTGCCTCTTTAAGACGTTCAAAGGCCTTAGTTGCTTCAGGAGTCCATGAAAATGCATCTTTCTTCAATAATGTTGTTAGAGGTGCTGCTATTCTCCCATAATTCTTAACAAACTTGCTATAATACCCTGTTAACCCGAGAAATCCTCGCAACTGCTTTATGGTTGTGGGGACTTTCCATTCCTTAATGGCTTTAATTTTGTTAGGGTCTACTTTAACTCCCTCGTGAGATACAATATGACCCAGATATTCCACCTCTTGTACTCCAAAGAAACATTTGGATTTTTTTGCATATAATTGTTTCTCCTGCAATAGTTTGAGCACCCCGTCAACATGTTCAACATGATCCTTCCAAGACCTCCTGTAGATTAGTATATCATCAAAAAATACTAGCACAAATTTTCTAAGGAAGGGTTTGAAAATGGAATTCATCAACCCTTGAAATGTAGAAGGTGCATTGGTAAGGCCAAAAGGCATGACCAAAAATTCATAATGACCCTCATGAGTTCGAAATGCCGTTTTTGGAATATCTTCAGTCTTCATTCTAATTTGATGATACCCTGAACGAAGATCCAATTTGGTAAAATAAATTGCTCCATGTAATTCATCCAATAATTCATCAATCACAGGAATGGGAAATTTATCTTTAATTGTGAGCTTATTGAGCTCCCTATAATCCGGACACATTCGCCATGATCCATCCTTCTTGTGTACCAATACTACAGGAGCAGAGAAAGAACTTTGACTAGGTTGAATTATACCCGCCTCTAACATTTCTGCAATCATACATTCAATTTCGCTCTTTTGGAAGTAAGGATATCTATAAGGCCCCGATGTTTCGAGGAACACTTCCCGGAATCAAATGAATAGCATGATCATGATCACGAATAGGTGGGAGTCCTTTGGGAGTTTCAAACACCTTGGAATGATTGTCCAAGACTTGTTGGAGATCCGCAGAATAGATGATTTTGATGTTGGAACTTCTAGTGAGCATAATTGTGCAATTACGCCGCTGTTCTTTCTTTATAAGCTTTGTCATGACATTATTTTGCCATCCTTCCCGGCTTCCCGCAATACCCCCGTAATTCAACTTCCTTCCTTCGAAAAAATTCAAGAAAAGTTCTTTGAAAATTAAAAAGCTACCGTCCCCAAAGATTGTAACCATTGCACTTAGTACAACATCAAAGACTCCTCCCATAGGAATGGAAAGCATTGGACTAGTCAATACATATTCCCCCATGGTTAGCTTCTTGATATTATGGCATTTTCCAGAGCAATTTATAGTTCCTCCATTTGCAACCATCACTTGACATTCTGGTGGCTGGTATAGGAAATAATTTAATTCCTCGTCACCTTATAATGAATAAAATTATGGGTGCTACCCGAATCAATCAACACTATTACCCTTTTCTTCTTTATATGTCCTTCTATCTTGAGAGTTTGAGGAGTGGTAATTCCCAAGCAAGGCATTACACGATATGGTCGGATTCATTTCTTCCTCTAGGGGTGGTTCCTCGGTGTATATCCTCTTCTGTTCATTTTCTTCTTCTTCTTCAATCTATGTAAAATAATTTCTTCTCAACACACTTATGACCTTTAGTGTATTTGCTATCACAACTGTAGCAAAGCCCTTTTTGCTCTTTTTTCTTCCAATTGTTGTGGTGTCAACCCGTAGGTTGTGGAAATCTAGTGTAGCAACACTTCCTTCTTTATAGAATCGAGTGGTAGGCTTCCTTGTCGCCATAATTTTACATTCAACTTTTCTTGCCAACCCTCGAATGCCTTCTCCAATGAATCGTGTTCCAAAACGCGAACTTCATGTTGGATGTTATCCTTTAAAGTTCTTAGGAAGAGATCAATCCCGTGTTCCTCCGTAAGATCGATTACCCTTATATTCAATTTTTGGAAGTCCTCAATGTGGCCGCCCCACTAAACCCTTTTGTTTGAGATTTATCAATTGGGTAAAGAAGGTGTTTCTCTTTGTAATCCTCATAATGTGCTATCATTCGTAAAAATTGACCAAGTGACAATTTTTTTACGGGAGCAAAGGCCATTGATACCATACAAATGTATTTTGTTCTAAATGTAAAGTTGCAATGCGTACCTTTTGCGTGTTTTGGTACGTTATGGAGATCAAAATATTGCTCCATCCGTAGTATCCATGTTACAAGATCCTTTCCATCAAACTTCCTCATATCCATTTTTGGAATATGGTGGTTCTTTCCGCCAACATTCGAGTTTATGGAATCATGATTAACCATTTATTTTGTTCTCATCAGGAGGTTCTTCTCCTATATTTCCGCCATTAGGAATCATTTCGGGTTTTAAGCTTGTCATCAAGCCTTCCATGTATGCTTTTAGATCATTCTTCATGTCATCCATCTTAGCTTCCATGCCGACTTCCATGCCATCCATCTTAGCTTCCAAAACATTCATCTTAGCTTCCACGCCTTTCTTCAAACCATCCATCTTAGTTTCCACGCCTTTCTTCAAAACTTCCATTTCATTTTTTGTTGTTCTTTGCGAGAGCGAAATTTGTTGCATTTGCTCTTGTAATTTTGACATGTCATGCTGCCATTCTTCATCTTCATGAGTAATAGTAGAGCCTTCTAAAGGCTTAATGGGTGTTGAATTCTTTTTAGGGTCCATTTCAGACTCCAATATTGATATCTATTCTACAATAGGCCCTTGCAATCAATTCAACTTGATTCTTCAAACAAGACTTATGCAATTCGGAAAAAAAATACACACCTTTTACTAGCTTTGAGGATCTCGATATTGAAATTGTATTATCTCTATGCTTGAAAATCTTCGATATCTGAAATTCAGCCCTGTAGTAGCCCTCTGAAGCTTCTTTCAAATGCCACAGGTCTGACTTGATTTTGATGCTCCAAGACAAAGTTGTGTCCAATCTCCCACAATGACCTAATTCTGGACTGGTTCAGTAGAGCGAACTTGTACGACTTGCCACGTGTCACTTTTTTGTCCTTTGTCTCTGAAATTGATAGAAAAGAAACTACAGGCTGTGCACTTGTGACCACTTTTGACGGCACTCCAATCCAATCTTCAGAGAGAGATTTATTGAACTTTTCCCACGATCACCTCTTTGAGATGAAATTCAGGAGCCTGAAAAAGCACTACCTTCCACAGATCATATCTCCAAAAATATTGCGAACCAAGTTCTGAAATTTTTTGACGAATTTCCTTAGGATTTCAGCTTCGCACCATATGAATTTCAGACTTTGACCCTTCGTACAAAAAAATTTATAGCGCAAATGCCACGATGACCTGTTTATGAGCCTGAAAAAATACCTAACTTCCACAGATGATATATCCTCAAATATTGCGAACCAAGATCTGAAATTTTTAGACAACCTTCCTCAAGATTTCAGCTTCGCACCCTAGAAATTTCAGCTTCTGAAGCTTCGTAGAAAAAAAGTTATAGCGAAAATGCCACGATGACCTGTTTGGAGCAGCGAAACCCTAGAATCCCAAAGCTCTGATACCAAATGTTGTGTAACCAACTCAAAAGAGAAGAAAAGAGATATAAACGCCTTAGAAATGAGCCACTTCGAGGGGGAAACCTCCAATACATTACATAAATGAACAATTCTTGGATGATACAATTCACAAAACCTCCTTTCTATATATAGGAGTCCATGGGGCCATAATGTTATCCTAGTGGGCCACAATGTAATCCTAGCCGACCTAACAATAATAATTTAAGGGCACAATAATAACAAAATGGGGGTTATAAGGGTACAATAATAACAATAAGGGGTTTACACTAACAATAATAAGGGGCTATACTAGTGATATAGGGACCTAACACACCTCAAATTTCCTGTTTCTTTATAGCTTCCATGTTTTTCTTCATTCTTAGTCATGTTCAATGGAGTGCTTGTCCTCGTATTCTTCCATGACTTTGTCCATTTGCTGCAGCCATGCAAGGGAGCCCTCCTTTGAGGTTGTGGCCACAATATTCTTCTTTCCTTGTGAGCGACTTGTAAGGGAAATAAATTTCCTTGTTTGGGAAACAATCTTATTGCATTGTTTTGCAGTAGTCAAAGAGATGGCAGGAGGCGGTACTACCTCTCGTATCTTGTACAAGTTATTTCCCAAAGCAATAATAACAGCACGAGGCCTAGACTCATACACAGCCTGTCACCTCCACAAGTATGTTTGGCCCAATAATACATCAGCTACATCAAGAGGAGCAACATCACATAATACCTCATCCGGGAACGACTTGATGGTGTATGGAAGGCAACACTGTTAGCAGATGTGGATATCTCTCCCTGGGTGAAGCCACACGAGAGTATACAACTGTGGGTGTGCTATGGTCGGTAGGTCGAGCCGCTTCATGACCTCTGCTAAAATGAGGTTCTTTTGGCTTTCTCTATCGACAAAGAATTGTAGCGGAGAACCCTTCACCCACATCTGTGAATGGAAGAGGTGCTCCCCCTCCTATAGATCCTCTTGATCCTCCCTCTGGATCTTGGCGGTGGAAAAAATGGCACTGGGATCCGCATCAATGATCTACTTCCCTTTGTCATTGCCTTTGTCTGGTTCTGACTCAGGATCAAAAAATTCATCTGATTCGGGTGCCTTAGTTCGGCCACCAATGACTGTTTGGTCCAACACTTGTTTGTGCTATGACTAGGGCTGTTATGAAATTCACAACGCACTACGAGGATTCCTCCGAAAAATATGATTCTGTTCTAGATTTTGTTTTGGAATAAATATTTGTAGCAATAGGTGTAGCCCTCAGATAGATCTTTCTAATGATGTATCACATGCGTCAAACGAAGATCGTATGCCGAAGTTACGTCCCTAGGAAGTTGAAACACCAATTTACCCAAACAGGGCCCATAGTTTTGGCGCTTCATCTCCTAGGGTTAGGTTTTTGGACGTTTAGAGTTCTCCATTGTTTCTCAATAATAAATAGGCCCTCGAGCCTCATTGCAACATAGTTCAGAGGTCTGTAACTGCCACATCTCTTCTCAGAGATTCGCGACAAGCACCCTAGCTATTTTATTTCCATTATGTCTGTAAGCATATTTCTGTTATTTGATATTAATGAAATGAAGTATTATTTCCACCGCATTTCTATGTTTATGGTTATTTCTGTATTCTATTGCATTCCTGCAGAAATTCGGATGAGTGGCATCAGAGCGGTCTTCTCTTTCTTTGTTTTTATTTGCATGTCCCCAACGCAGTCAGGGTATAAGGAGTTAGGGCTCGATCTAGTTGAACCCTTGCAAGATCAGCCTCGCAAGCCTCGACAACCTCCCATGGCGGAAGAAAAGAAAGACGAGGGAGCAGGAGATCCTATCAAAATATTGCTCGAGGAGGCCCTCGAGAAACAAAGGAACGCGATGATGATAACTTTGCTCAGATCTTTCAACAACTGCCCACCTATGCCGCATCTGCATCCAACAGCCACTCTGAAGGCACCACTCCCTTCAAGGTATATGTGAAATTTGACATTCCTGTATTTGAAGGCAAAATAGATGCAGATGCCGGAGATAGATGGCTTAATTTTGCTGGAAGAGTATGTCTCGGTCCATGATTTCTCTGACCAAGAAAAGATTATTTTTGCACTCCTCAAAGCTGCCCCCCATGTCAAAGACTGGTGGGAAACCTACTATGGGAAAGAGGACGAAGGGGAACCCTCTCTATTCTCGGCCACACCCACTTGGAATTCATTCCAAGACGGCATCAAGGAACAATATTACCCTCTGGGGAGCTATGAGGACAAATACATGCAATGGACCACTCTGCGGCAACAAAGGGATCAGGATGTGCACGAACTGACGAATCTATTCCATACCTTGCGCACAAAGTTGGGTATTAAAGATTCAAAGAGAAATTTGGTGCTCAAATATCACGGTTGTCTGCACAAACACATTCGGGAGGAAATAGAGTTCCTCGACATTACATCGCTTGGCACGGCATATCGCTATGCCGCCAAGATCGAGCAGAAATTTAAGCAGAAGAAGTGAGACTTTGGATCTGCGAATTCGAAAGGTGCCCCCGAAACGAAGAGCAAGGGGCAAGGCCAAAGCAGTTCGACTCAGAACAACACCACAAATCCAAATAAGGACACAGGGAAGTGGTGTGAATTTCATAATAGCCCCACTCACAGCACAAACAAGTGTCGGGCCAAACAGTCATTGGTGGCCGAACTAAAGGTACCCGAATCAGATGTATTTTCTGATCTTGAGTCAGAACCATACAAAGGCAATGACAAAGGGAAGCATATCATTGATGCGGATCCTAGTACCATTTTTTCCACCACCAAGATCCAGAGGCAGGATCAAGAGGATCTATAGGAGGGGTAGCACCTCTTCCATTCGCAGATGTGGGTGAAGGGTTCTCCACTGCAATTCCTTGTCAATAGCAGAAGCCAAAAGAACCTCATTTCAGTAGAGGTCGTGAAGCGACTCGGCCTACTGACCATAGCACACCCGCAGCCATATACCATCGGGTGGCTTCACCCAGGGAGAGATATCTGCATCCGCTAACAGTGCTGCCTTCCGTACAGCATCTAGTCGTTCACGGATGAGGTATTATGTGATGTTTCTCCTCTTGATGTAGCTGAGGTATTATTGGGCCAACCATACTTGTGGAGGCGACATGTTGTGTATGAGTCTAGGCCTCGTGCTGTTATTATTACTTTGGGAAATAACTTGTATAGGATACCAGAGATAGTACTGCCTCCTGTCATCTCTTTAACTACTGCAAAACAACGCAATAAGATTGTTTCCCAAACAAGGAAATTTATTTTCCTTACAACTCGTTCACAAGGAAAGAAGAATATTGTGGCCACAACCTCAAAACAGGGCTCCCTTGCACGGCTGCAGCAGATGGAAAAAGTCATGGAGGAATACAAGGACAAGCACTCCATTGATCTGACTCCCAACACACCACCGCCTGATGTTGCCATACATCCTGCAACTACACATACAGAATCCACACATGTACTTTCTGAAACTGATAAAGAAACCAAATTTACTAAACGCATCCAGCATATCCACCCACAGGTCCATGACATCTTCAACAAATCTAATACCCAGTTCAACATAATTCACCTCATCCCATGGAGGATCTCAACGCAATGGGTACCATTTCTTCCTAAGGAGGGAGGAATGATCCAGGTGGATATCGGTGGCCACCCACCTATTCCATTTGGACCAGCACCATCAATTCTTGCAGCTTTTCACATTCAGCACAACTTACTATTTTTAGCAGGTTTTCGGTTCCTCCACTCCTGAAGCCGTTTTGGGGCCTTAATGATCCAGGTGGATATTGGTGGCCACCCACCTATTCCATTTGAAACCCCACCATCAATTCTTTCAGTTTTTAAGTTGTAGCACAACTTACTATTTTTAGCGGTTTTTCGGGTCTTGAACTTCTGGAGCCGTTTTGAGGCCCTAAATGACGTTTTTTGGGCATCGTTCCTCCAGTGAATATGATTCCATTCTAGAAAAAATATTTGCAACAATTGTTTTAGTCCTCGGATAGATGTTTCTAACGATGTATCACACACGTCAAACGAAGATCGTATGCCGAAGTTACGTCCCCGGGAAGTTTTAACACCAATTTACCCAAACGGGGTCCATAGTTTTGGCGCTTCATCTCCTAGGGTTAGGTTTTTGGACGTTTAGAGTTCTCCATTGTTTCTCAATAATAAATAGGCCCTCGAGCCTCATTGTAACATAGTTAAGAGGTCTGTAGCCGCCACATCTCTTCTTCGAGATTCGCTACCAACACCCTAGCTATTTTATTTCCATCATGTCTGTAAGCATATATATGTTATTTTATCTTAATGAAATGAAGCATTATTTATGTTGCATCTCTATGTTTATGGTTATTTCTGTATTCTGTTGTGTTCCTGCATAAATTCGGATGAGTGGTATCAGAGCGGTCTGCTCTTTCTTTGTTTTTCTTTGCATGTCCCCAACGCGGTCAGGGTATAAGGAGTTAGGGCTCGATCTATTTGAACGCTTGCAAGATCAGCCTCGCAAGCCCCGACGACCTCCCATGGTTGAAGAAAAGAAATACCAGGGAGCAGGAGATCCTATCAAAATATTGCTCGAGGAGGCCCTCGAGAAACAAAGGAACATGATGATGGATAACTTTGCTCAGATCCTTCAATGACTGCTCACCTACACCGCATCTGCATCCAACAGCCACTCTGGAGGCACCACTCCCTTCAAGGTACAGGTAAAATTTGACATTCCTGTATTTGAAGGCCAAATAGATGCAGATTCTGTAGATAGATGGCTAAATTTGCTGGAAGGGTATTTCTCGGTCCATGATTTCTCTGACTAAGAAAAGATTATTTTTGCACTCCTCAAAGCCGGCCCCCATTTCAAAGACTGGTGGGAAACCTACTTTGAGAAAGAGGACGAAGGGGAACCCTCTCTATTCTTGGCCACACCCACTTGGAATTCATTCCAAGACAACATCAAGGAACAATATTATCCCGTGGGGAGCTATGAGGACAAATACAACCAATGGACCACGCTACCGAAAAAAAGGGATCAAGATGTGCATGAACTAACGAATCTGTTCCATACCCTGCGCACAAAGTTGGGTATTAAAGATTCAGAGAGACATTTGGTGCTCAAATACCGCAACTATCTGCACAAACAAATTCAGGAGGAAATAGAGTTCCTCAACATTACATCGCTTGGCACAACATATCGCTATGCCGCTAAGATCGAGCAGAAATTTAAGCAGAAGCAGCGAGACTTTGGATCTGCGAATCTGAAAGGTGCCCCCGAGCCAAAGAACAAGGGGCAAGGCCAAAGCAGTGCGACAAAACAACACCACAAATCCAAAGAAGGACATAGGTAAGTGACCACAACCTTAAAGGAAAGAAGAATATTGTGGCCACAACCTTAAAGGAGGGCTCCCTTGCATGGCTACAGCAAATGGACAAAGTCATGGAAGAATACAAGGACAAGCACTCCATTGATCAGACTCCCAACGCACCACAAGGAGAAGCTTCGATATTTATGGATTCAACTACGTTAAGTAAGCCATTCAACTATGACCGTGTTTTTCCTTACAACTCGCTCACAAGAAAAGAAGAATATTGTGGCCACAACCTCAAAGGAGGGCTCCCTTGCATGGCTGTAGCAAATGGAAAAAGTCATGGAAGAATACGAGGACAAGCACTCCATTGATCAGACTCCCAACGCACCACAAGGACAAGCTTCCATGTTTTTGGATTCAACTACGTTAAGTAAGCCATTCAACTATGATGTTTTTTGGGCATCGTTCCTCCGAAAAAGATGATTATGTTCTAGATTTTGATTTGGAATAAATATTTGTAGCAACAGTTGTAGTCCTCAGATAGATATTTCTAACAATGTATCACACACGTCAAATGAAGATCGTATGCCGAAGTTACGTCCCTAGGAAGTTGAAACACCAATTTACCCAAATGGGGCCCATAGTTTTGGCGCTTCATCTCCTAGGGTTAGGTTTTTGGACGTTTAGAGTTATCCATTGTTTCTCAATAATAAATAGGCCCTCGAGCCTCATTGTAACATAGTTCAGAGGTCTGTAGCCGCCACATCTCTTCTCAAAGATTCGCGACAAGCACCCTAGCTATTTTATTTCCATTATGTCTATAAGCATATTTTTGTTATTTGATATTAATGAAATGAAGCATTATTTCCACTGCATTTCTATGTTTATGGTTATTTCTGTATTCTATTGCGTTCCTGCATAAATCTGGATGAGTGGCATCAGAGCGGTCTTCTCTTTCTTTGTTTTTCTTTGCATGTCCCCAACGCGGTCAGGGTATAAAGAGTTAGGGCTCGATCTAGTTGAACCCTTGCAAGATCAGCCTCACAAGCCTCGACAACCTCCCATGGCGGAAGAAAAGAAAGACGAGGGAGCAGGAGATCCTATCAAAATATTTCTCGAGGAGGCCCTTGAGAAACAAAGGAACGCGATGATGATAACTTTGCTCAGATCTTTCAACAACTGCCCACCTACGCCGCATCTGCATCTAACAGCCACTCTGGAGGCACCACTCCCTTCAAGGTATAGGTGAAATTTGACATTCCTATATTTGAAGGCAAAATAGATGCAGATGCCGGAGATAGATGGCTGAATTTTGCTGGAAGGGTATGTCTCGGTCCATGATTTCTCTGACCAAGAAAAGATTATTTTTGCACTCCTCAAAGCTGCCCCCCATGTCAAAGACTGGTGGGAAACCTACTGTGAGAAAGAGGACGAAGGGGAACCCTCTCTATTCTCGGCAACACCCACTTTGAATTCATTCCAAGATGGCATCAAGGAACAATATTACCCTCTGGGGAGCTATGAGGACAAATACATGCAATGGACCACTCTGCGGCAACAAAGGGATCAGGATGTGCATGAACTGACGAATCTGTTCCATACCTTGCGCACAAAGTTGGGTATTAAAGATTCAGAGAGAAATTCGGTGCTCAAATATCGCGGTTGTCTGCACAAACACAGTTAGGAGGAAATAGAGTTCCTCAACATTACATCGCTTGGCACGGCATATCGCTATGCCGCCAAGATCGAGCAGAAATTTAAGCAGAAGAAGTGAGACTTTGGATCTGCGAATTTGAAAGGTGCCCCCGAAACAAAGAACAAGGGGCAAGGCCAAAGCAGTGCGACTCAGAACAACACCACAAATCCAAATAAGGACATAGGGAAGTGGTGTGAATTTCATAACAGCCCCACTCACAACACAAACAAGTGTCGAGCCAAACAGTCATTGGTGGCCGAACTAAAGGTACCCGAATTAGATGCATTTTCTGATCTCGAGTCAGAACCAGAAAAAGGCAATGACAAAGGGAAGCATATCATTGATGCGGATCCTAGTACCATTTTTGCCACCACCAAGATCCAGAGGGAGGATCAAGAGGATCTATAGGAGGGGTAGCACCTCTTCCATTCGCAGATGTGGGTGAAGGGTTCTCCGCTGCAATTCCTTGTCGATAGAAGAAGCCAAAAGATCCTCATTTCAGTAGAGGTCGTGAAGTGGCTCGACCTACTGACCATAGCACACCCACAACCATATACCATCGGGTGGCTTCACCTAGGGAGAGATATTTGCATTTGCTAACAGTGCCGCCTTCCGTACAGCATCAAGTCGTTCACGGATGAGGTATTATGTGATGTTGCTCCTCTTGATGTAGCTGATGTATTATTGGGCCAACCATACTTGTGGAGGCGACATGTTGTGTATGAGTCTAGGCCTCGTGCTGTTATTATTACTTTGAAAAATAGCTTGTACAGGATACCAGAGGTAGTACTGCCTCCTGTCATCTCTTTGACTACTGCAAAACAACGCAGTAAGATTGTTTCCCAAACAAGGAAATTTATTTTCCTTGCAACTCGTTCACAAGGAAAGAAGAATATTGTGGCCACAACCTCAAAACAGGGCTCCCTTGCACGGCTGCAGCAGATGGAAAAAGTCATGGAGGAATACACGGACAAGCACTCCATTGATCTGACTCCCAACGCACCACCACCTGATGTTGCCATACATCCTGCAACTACACGTACAGAATCCACACATGTACTTTCTGAAGCTGATAAAGAAACCAAATTTACTAAACGCATCCAGCATATCCACCCACAGGTCCATGACATCTTCAACAAATCTAATACCCAGTTCAACAAAATTCACCTCATCTCATGGAGGATCTCAACGCAATGGGTACCATTTCTTCCTAAGGAGGAAGGAATGATCCAGGTGGATATCGGTGGCCACCCACCTATTCCATTTTGACCAACACTATCAATTCTTGCAGCTTTTCACATTCAGCACAACTTACTATTTTAAGCAGGTTTTCGGTTCCTCCACTCCTGAAGCCATTTTGGGGCCTTAATGATCCAGGTGGATATTGGTGGCCACCCACCTATTCCATTTGAAACCCCACCATCAATTCTTTCAGTTTTTAAGTTGCAGCACAACTTACTATTTTTAGCAGTTTTTCGGGTCCTGAACTTCCGGAGCCGTTTTGAGGCCCTAAATGACGTTTTTTGGGCATCATTCCTCCAGCGAATATGATTCCATTTATAATAAATATTTGCGGCAATAGTTGTAGTCCTCGGATAGATATTTCTAACGATGTATCACACGCGTCAAACGAAGATCGTATGCCGAAGTTACGTCCCCGGGAAGTTGTAACACCAATTTACCCAAACAGGGCCCATAGTTTTGGCGCTTCATCTCCTAGGGTTAGGTTTTTGGACGTTTAGAGTTCTCCATTGTTTCTCAATAATAAATAGGCCCTCGAGCCAAATTGTAACATAGTTAAGAGGTATGTAGCCGCCACATCTCTTCTTAGAGATTCGCTACCAACACCCTAGCTATTTTATTTCCATTATGTCTGTAAGCATATTTATGTTATTTTATATTAATGAAATGAAGCATTATTTATGTTGCATCTCTATGTTTATGGTTATTTCTGTATTATGTTGCATTCCTGCATAAATTCAGATGAGTGGTATCAGAGCGGTCTGCTCTTTCTTTGTTTTTCTTTGCATGTCCCCAACGCGATCAGGGTATAAGGAGTTAGGGCTCGATCTATTTGAACGCTTGCAAGATCAACATCGCAAGCCCCGACGACCTCCCATGGCGGAAGAAAAGAAAGACCAGGGAGCAAGAGATCCTATCAAAATATTGCTCGAGGAGGCCCTCGAGAAACAAAGGAATGCGATGATGGATAACTTTGCTCAGATGCTTCAATGACTGCTCACCTACACCGCATCTGCATCCAACAGCCACTCTGGAGGCACCACTCCCTTAAAGGTACAGGTAAAATTTGACATTCCTGTATTTGAAGGCCAAATAGATGCAGATGCTGTAGATAGATGGCTAAATTTGCTGGAAGGGTATTTCTCGGTCCATGATTTCTCTGACCAAGAAAATATTATTTTTGCACTCCTCAAAGCCGGCCCCCATTTCAAAGACTGGTGGGAAACCTACTTTGAGAAAGAGGGCAAAGGGGAACCCTCTCTATTCTTGGCCACACCCACTTGGAATTCATTCCAAGACAACATCAAGGAACAATATTATCTCGTGGGGAGCTATGAGGACAAATACAACCAATGGACCACGCTACGAAAACAAAGGGATCAAGATGTGCATGAACTAACAAATCTATTCCATACCCTGCGCACAAAGTTGGGTATTAAAGATTCAGAGAGACATTTGGTGCTAAAATACCGCAGCTGTCTGCACAAACAAATTCAGGAGGAAATAGAGTTCCTCAACATTACATCGCTTGGCACAACATATCGCTATGCCGCTAAGATCGAGCAGAAATGGATCTGCGAATCCAAAAGGTTCCCCCGAGCCGAAGAACAAGGGGCAAGGCCAAAGCAGTGCGACTCAAAACAACACCACAAATCCAAAGAATGACATAGGTAAGTGGTGTGAATCTCATAATAGCCCCACTCACATCACAAACAAGTGTCGGGCCAAACAGTGATTGGTGGCCGAACTAAAGGCACCCGAATCAGATGCATTTTTTGATCCTGAGTCAGAACCAGACAAAGGAAATGACAAAGGGAAGCAGATCATTGATGCGGATCCCAGTGTCATTTTTTCCACCACCAAGATCTAGAGGGAGGATCCAGAGGATCTATAGGAGAGGGAGCACCTCTTCCATTCGCAGATGTGGGTGAAGGGTTCTCTGTTGCAATTCCTTGTTGATAGCGGAAGCCAAAAGAACCTCATTTCAGCAGAGGTCGTAGAACGGCTCAGCCTACCGACCATAGCACACCCGCAGCCGTATACCATCGGGTGGCTTCACCCAGGGAGAGATATCTACATCTGCTAACAGTGCCGCCTTCCGTACAACATCAAGCCATTCACGGATGAGGTATTATGTGATGTTGCTCCTCTTGATGTAGCTAATGTATTATTGGGCCAACCATACTTGTGGAGGCGACATGCTGTGTATGAGTCTAGGCCTCGTGCTGTTATTATTACTTTGGGAAATAAATTGTACAGGATACCAGAGGTAGTACCGCCTCCTGTCATCTCTTTGACTACTGCAAAACAACGCAGTAAGATTGTTTCCCAAACAAGGAAATTTATTTTCTTTACAAATTTCTCACCATGAAAGAAGAATATTGTGGCCACAACCTCAAAACAGGGCTCCCTTGCACGGCTGCAGTAGATGGACAAAGTCATGAAGGAATTCGAGGACAAGCACTCCATTGATCTGACTCCCAACGCACCACCGCCTGATGTTGCCATACATCCTACAACTACACATACAGAATACAAACATGTACTATCTGAGGCTGATAAAGAAACCAAATTTACTAAATGCATCCAGCATATTCACCCGCAGGTCCATGACATCTTCAACAAATCTAATACCAGATCAACAGAATTCGCCTCATCTCATGGAGGATCTCAACGCAATGGGGACCATTTCTTCCTAAGGAGGGAGGAATGATCCAGGTGGATATCGGTGGCCACCCACCTATTCCATCTGGACCAGCACCATCAATTCTTGCAGCTTTTCACATTCAGCACAACTTACTATTTTTAGCAGGTTTTCGGATCCTCCACTCCCGAAGACGTTATGGGGCCCTAATGATCCGGGTGGATATTGGTGGCCACCCACCTATTCCATTTGAATCCCCACCATCAGTTCTTTCAGTTTTTAAGTTGCAGCACAAGTTACTATTTTTAGCAGTTTTTCGTGTCTTGAACTTCCGGAGCCATTTTGAGGCCCTAAACGACGTTTTTTGGGCATCATTCCTCCGGCTAATATGATTTCGTTTCAGAATTGATATTCGCGGCAATAGTTGTAGTCCTCGGATAGATATTTCTAACGATGTATCACACACGTCAAACGAAGATCGTATACCGAAGTTACATCCCCGAGAAGTTGAAACACCAATTTACCCAAACGAAGCCCATAGTTTTGGTGCTTCATCTCCTAGGGTTAGGTTTTTGGACGTTTAGAGTTCTCCATTGTTTCTCAATAATAAATAGGCCCTCGAGCCTCATTGTAACACAGTTCAGAGGTCTGTAGCCACCACATCTCTTCTTAGAGATTCGCTACCAGCACCCTAACTATTTTATTTCCATTATGTCTGTAAGCATATTTCTTTTATTTGATATTAATGAAGTGAAGCATTATTTCCGCTGCATCTCTATGTTTATGGTTATTTTTGTATTCTGTTGCGTTCCTACATAAATCCAGATGAGTGGTATCAGAGCAGTCTGCTCTTTCTTTGTTTTTCTTTGCATGTCCCCAACGCGGTCAGGGTATAAGGAGTTAGGGCTCGATCTAGTTGAACCCTTGCAAGATCAGCCTCGCAAGCCCCGACAACCTCCCATGGCGAAGAAAAGAAAGACAAGGGAGCAGGAGATCCTATCAAAATATTGCTCGAGGAGGCCCTCGAGAATCAAAGAAACGCGATGATGGATAACTTTTCTCAGATCCTTCAATGACTTCCCACCTACACTGCATCTGCATCCAACAACCACTCTGGAGGCACCACTCCCTTCAAGGTACAGGTAAACTTTGGCATTCTTGTATTTGAAGTCAAAATAGATGCAGATGCCATAGATAGATGATTGAATTTGCTGGAAGGGTATTTCTCGGTCCATGATTTCTCTGACCGAGAAAAGATTATTTTTGCACTCCTCAAAGTCGCCCCCCATGTCAAAGACTAGTGGGAAACCTATTGTGAGAAAGAGGATGAAGGGGAACCCTCTCTATTCTCGGCCACACCCACTTGGAATTTATTCCAAGACGACATCAAGGAACAATATTACCCCGTGGGGAGCTATGAGGACAAATACATCCAATGGACCACGCTGCGGCAACAAAGGGATCAAGACGTGCACGAACTGGCGAATCTCTTCCATACCCTGCGCAGAAAGTTGGGTATTAAAGATTCAGAGAGACATTTGGTGCTCAAATACCGCAGCTGTCTGCACAAACACATTCAGGAGGAAATGGAGTTCCTCGACATTACATCGGTTGGCACAACATATTGCTATGCCGCCAAGATCGAGCAGAAATTTAAGCAGAAGAAGTGAGACTTTGGATCTGTGAACCCGAAAGGTGCCCCCGAACCGAAGAACAAGGGGCAAGGCCAAAGCAGTGCAACTTAGAACAACACCACAAATCCAAAGAAGGACATAGGGAAGTGGTGTGAATTTCATAACAACCCCACTCATAGCACAAACAAGTGTCGGACCAAATAGTCATTGGTGGCCGAACTAAGGCACCCAAATCAGATGCATTTTCTGATCCTGAGTCAGAACCAGACAAAGGCAATGACAAAGGGAAGCAAATCATTGATGCAGATCCCAGTGCCATTTTTGCCACCGCCAAGATCCAGAGGGAGGATCAAGAGGATCTATAGGAGGGGGAGTGCCTCTTCCATTCGCAGATGTGGGTGAAGGGTTCTCCACTACAATTCTTTGTCGATAGCGAAAGCCAAAAGAACCTCATTTCAGCAGAGGTCATGAAGCGGCTCGACCTACCGACCATAGCACACCCACAGTTGTATACTCTCGTGTGGCTTCACCCAAGGAGAGATATCCACATCTGCTAACAGTGTTGCCTTCCATACAGCATCAAGTCGTTCCCGGATGAGGTATTATGTGATGTTTCTCCTCTTGATGTAGCTGATGTATTATTGGGCCAACCATACTTGTGGAGGTGACATGCTGTGTATGAGTCTAGGCCTTGTGCTGTTATTATTACTTTGGGAAATAACTTTTAAAAGATACCAGAGGTAGTACCGCCTCCTGTCATCTCTTTGACTACTGCAAAACAACGCAGTAAGATTGTTTCCCAAACAAGGAAATTTATTTTCCTTACAACTCACTCATAAGGAAAGAAGAACATTGTGGCCACAACCTCGAAATTGGGCTCCCTTGCATGGCTGCAGCAAATGGACAAAGTCATGGAAGAATACGAGGACAAGCACTCCATTGATCTGACTCCCAATGCACCACCGCTTGATGTTGCCATACATCCTGAAACACATCCAGCATCCAGCATATCCACCCGCAGGTCCATGACATCTTAAACAAATCTAATACCCGGTTCAACAGAATTCGCCTCATCTCATGGAGGATCTCAATGCAATGGGGACCATTGCTTCCTAAGGAGGGAGGAATGATCTAGGTGGATATCGGTGGCTGCCCACCTATTCCATTTGGACCAGAACCATCAATTCTTGCAGCTTTTCACATTCAGCACAACTTACTATTTTTAGCAGGTTTTCGGGTCCTCCACTCCCGAAGCCGTTTTGTGGCCTTAATGATCCAGGTGGATATTGGTGGCCACCCACCTATTCCATTTGAACCCCACCATCAGTTCTTTCAGTTTTTAAGTTGCAGCACAACTTACTATTTTTAGCAGTTTTTCGAGTCCTGAACTTCCGGAGCCATTTTGAGGCCTTAAACGATGTTTTTTGGGCATCGTTAGTCTAGCTAATATGATTTCATTCCAGAATCAATGTTCGCGGCAATAGTTGTAGTCCTCGGATAGATATTTCTAACGATGTATCACACGCATCAAATGAAGACTGTATGCCGAAGTTACGTCCCCGGGAAGTTGAAACACCAATTTACCCAAACGGGGCCCATAGTTTTGGCGCTTCATCTTCTAGGGTTGGGTTTTTGGACGTTTAGAGTTCTCCATTATTTCTCAATAATAAATAGGCCCTCGAGCCTCATTGTAACACAGTTCAGAGTTCTGTAGCCGCCACATCTCTTATTCGCTACCAGCACCCTAGCTATTTTATTTCCATTATGTCTGTAAGCATATTTCTGTTATTTGATATTAATGAAATGAAGCATTATTTTTGCTGCATCTCTATGTTTATGGTTATTTCTGTATTCTGTTGCATTCCTGCATAATTCCGAATGAGTGGTATCAGAGCGGTCTGCTCTTTCTTTTTTTTTCTTTACATGTCCCCAACGCAGTCAGGGTATAAGGAGTTAGGGCTCGATCTAGTTGAACCCTTGCAAGATCAGCCTCACAAGCCCCGACGACCTCCCATGGCGGAAGAAAAGAAAGACGAGGGAGAAGGATATCTTATCAAAATATTGCTCGAGGAGGCCCTCGAGAAACAAAGGAACCCGATGATGGATAACTTTGCTAAAATCCTTCAACGACTGCCCACCTAAGCCGCATCTGCATCCAACAGCCACTCTGGAGGTGCCACTCCCTTCAAGGTACAGGTAAACTTTGACATTCCTGTATTTGAAGGCCAAATAGATGCAGATGCCGTAGATAGATGGATGAATTTGCTGGAAGGGTATTTCTTGGTCCATGATTTCTCTGACCAAGAAAAGATTATTTTTCCACTCCTCAAAGCCGCCCCCCATGTCAAAGACTGGTGGGAAACCTACTGTGAGAAAGAGGACGAAGGGGAACCCTCTGTATTCTTGACCACACCCACTTGGAATTCATTCCGAGACGGCATCAAGGAACAATATTACCCCGTGGGGAGCTATGAGGACAAATACATCCAATGGACCACACTACGGAAACAAAGGGATCAAGATGTGCACGAACTGACGAATCTGTTCCATACCCTACACACAAAGTTGGGTATTAAAGATTCAGAGAGACATTTGGTGCTCAAATACCACGACTGTCTGCACAAACACATTCAGGAGGAAATAGAGTTCCTCGACATTACATCGGTTGGCACAACATATCGCTATGCCGCCAAGATCGAGCAGAAATTTAAGCAGAAGAAGTGAGACTTTGGATCTGCGAACCCGAAAGGTGCCCCCGAACCGAAGAAAAAGGGGCAAGGCCAAAGCAGTGCAACTTAGAACAACACCACAAATCCAAAGAAGGACACAGGGAAGTGGTGTGAATTTCATAACAACCCCACTCATAGCACAAACAAGTGTCGGACCAAATAGTCATTGGTGGCCGAACTAAGGCACCCGAATCAGATGCATTTTCTGATCCTGAGTCAGAACCAGACAAAGGCAATGACAAAGGGAAGCAAATCATTGATGCAAATCCCAGTGCCATTTTTGCCACCGCCAAGATCCAGAGGGAGGATCAAGAGGATCTATAGGAGGGGGAGTGCCTCTTCCATTCGCAGATGTGGGTGAAGGGTTCTCCACTACAATTTTTTGTCGATAGCAAAAGCCAAAAGAACCTCATTTCAGCAGAGGTCATGAAGCGGCTCGACCTACTGACCATAGCACACCCACAGTTGTATACTCTCGTGTGACTTCACCCATGGAGAGATATCCACATCTGCTAACAGTGTCGCCTTCCATACAGCATCAAGTCGTTCCCGGATGAGGTATTATGTGATGTTTCTCCTCTTGATGTAGCTGATGTATTATTGGGCCAACCATACTTGTGGAGGTGACATGATGTGTATGAGTCTAGGCCGCGTGCTGTTATTATTGCTTTGGGAAATAACTTGTATAGGATACGAGAGGTAGTACCGCCTCCTGCCATCTCTTTGACTACTGCAAAACAACGCAATAAGATTGTTTCCCAAACAAGGAAATTTATTTTCCTTACAACTCGCTCACAAGGAAAGAAGAATATTGTGGCCACAACCTCAAAGGAGGGCTCCCTTGCATGGCTGCAGCAAATGGAAAAAGTCATGGAAGAATATGAGGACAAGCACTCCATTGATCAAACTCCCAACGCACCACGATGACAAGCTTCCATGTTTTTGGGTTCAACTACGTTAAGTAAGCCATTCAACTATGACCATTTCCATGAGAGATAGTCATAACTGACTAATTTCTCATGATTTTTGAATAGTCCGTTAGCACTCACTGCATCGGGTGATGCTCACAGGGTGCAAGCCCCAGAAGTGATGATTGACGCCATGTGATTCATTTCACTAGTTTCAATCCCACTTCTTCACCCCTGTGAGCATCACTCGAAGAAATGAGTGCTAAGTGGAATATTCAAAAATCATGAGAAATTAGTCAGTTATGACTACCTCTCATGGAAATGGTCAAATTTGAATGACTTACTTAATGCAATTGAATCCCAAAAAATGATATCTAATATAATGCATTGTGGAAACCCCTCAATACTTAAATACAAAAGAGTAAAGGGAGCTCTACTTGAATGGTTCATGAGGCACAATAATTGCTAAGGTTTTGAAAATGGGGTAGCAAGCTAAGTGGGCTTGATTTTGGGGAAAACTCCATAGTTAAGCGCGCTTGAGCCTGAGGCGATTTGGGATGGGTGATCTCTCGGGAAGTCCTAGTTCCTAGGTGCAAGCCCCAGAAGTGATGATTAACGCCATGTGATTCATTTCACTAGTTTCAATCCCACTTCTTCACCCCTATGAGTATCACCCAATGTAATAAGTACTAAGTCGACTATTCAAAAATCATGATAAATTAGTCAGTTACGACTACCTCTCATGGAAATGGTCATAGTTGAATGTCTTACTTAACGCAGTTTAATCCCAAAAAATAATATCTAATATAATGCACTACGGAAACCAATCAATACTTAAATACAAAAAAGTAAAGCGAGTTCTACTTAAATGGTTCATGAGGGCCTTTTTTGGGGCTAATTTTCTGGTGGATGGTCCAGTTTTTGTTTTCAGTTAAATCTTTCCCGCTATTTTTCGAAAAAAAATTAGTATTATTTCTAACGGTTATTTTTGACCGTTTCTTAAGCGATGCTCCTCTCCATTATATATAAGGACGCTTTGTAAGGAACTATATTTGTATTACTGATGAGTCCTCTTTGTACAAAACTAGTTTGACAATAAAAAGATTCCTTCTTTCTGTATATTATGTGTTTTTTATAATATTTTTCTAGGTGTCATTTTCTTGTTATTTTTTTGGTTGGATTTATTTAGATCGTTTTTTTTGCGGGTTATCGCTAGCCTTACTCTCTGTTTTTCTTTAAACCCTAAACCCTAAACACTTCAACTCTAAACCCCAAATCTTAAACCCTAAACCCTTAACCCTAAAACCCCTAAACCCAAAACCCTAAACCATAAACCATAAACCCCAACCCAAAACCCTAAGCCCCAAACCCTAAACCCCAACCAAACCCCAAACCCTAAACCACAAAACCCTAACCCCTAACCCATAAACCCTAAACCTTAAACCTAAACCTAAACCCTAAAAAAATGCTAACCCTATACCTAAACCCAAACCTTAAAAAAACCCTAAACCCTAAACCATAAACGCTAAATCCTATAAACCCTACTGTGAAACAGACATGTGTCGCATCCAAGGGTGACGTAAAGGATGCTTCTATGTGATGAATAACACAAATAATTGATCTCTCCCTTCTCTTTTTATAAGTTCATTTTCGTAAAGTTGTCCCCCAAGCCCGAAAAAGAGATAAAAGTATACAAGGGAGAACCTCCTAGCCATAGGAGACTACGATATTCCTTTTTCATAACTAGTCTATCCTAGTCTAGAAAGGGTTAATATTGTACTAGGTAGACAACCCTTCAAGTACTTTAACGAACATGAAGGAGACAAGTTCACTCAGAAATATTTTATAAATTAAGGAGTCTGAAAAGAGCTTAAAGGAAACTCCTCTTGGAGGAACAAGTGATATAGAGGATAAAAACTAGTTCTGGTAATGATGGAACTGCTCATGACATAATGAGGACAAGAGGTTGGCTAATAGGACCACTCAATGCAACGGTTCAACCAAGAAAGGGTAAAACACCAAGTGAAAGCGAATGATAGGACAAGTAGATGATGATGATGGAATGATGAAACCAAGGCCATCGTGCAAAAGTAGGTTGATATAAAAAAGTGGCAATCACAAGGGATAAAAGTGGTGGAATCCTTTTGGGGTATAGCTAGAAATATGACAAATAAGAGGACATGAGGCTTAAATTCTAGGTCATGAAGGGTCAGAAGGAGGGA